>JBBPOM010000500.1:0-24363 GCA_038091455.1 Leccinum uliginosum | reverse complement strand
TATCAATCCTTTGGCATAATTACTTATACATGGTCAAGAGGTGGCATTCTGATACTCAAACTATCTGAGTAGTACCAACAAATGTATAGCTGCTATCATAATGTAAATACAAGATCAAGGAATATCAGCAGTTACAAGGAAGGTAACATAAAGTTTAAAATATGAACATACTATCTTATGCTGGTACTAGTTGGTAAATGATTAAAAGTAACTATCAATCCTTTGGCATAATTACTTATACATGGTCAAGAGGTGGCATTCTGATACTCAAACTATCTGAGTAGTACCAACAAATGTATAGCTGCTATCATAATGTAAATACAAGATCAAGGAATATCAGCAGTTACAAGGAAGGTAACATAAAGTTTAAAATATGAACATACTATCTTATGCTGGTACTAGTTGGTAAATGATTAAAAGTAACTATCAATCCTTTGGCATAATTACTTATACATGGTCAAGAGGTGGCATTCTGATACCCAAAACTATCTGAATAGTACCAACAAATGTATAGCTGCTATAATAAGGTACACACAAGACCAGGGAATATCAACAATTGCAAGGGATACAGCAAAAGGGTAAAGATAGTATGAGTAAACATTAGATCCTTGACCTGGAAATCAATGATCATTTCTGTTCTCTGATCAACACTACCATATCAGGAGAACAAGCAGGCAAAGATATCCCCTGATGGGATAAGGCTTTGCCAACACTTATGATCAATGACACTGAAGAATGGTACTGTAAAGACCAGATCATAGTCACAGTAGAATCCCATCTGTGAAAAGAAGGCATCAAGCATGGACTCAGAAGCTGAAGCATTGATGCATGGCTGATGTCTATGGCAATATTGGAGCAATATTTGAGACAAGCAGGTGGCTAGGGAAAGTGTACAGAATCATGCGGCATGCTGAGACATGACAATCAAGGGGGAAGGACTCTGAGCCTACTGTGCAAACACTGATGACATGTACAGCCCCAGTGTGTCGAACTCAAGGAGATTGAACAGTTCATTCAAACGTAGAGTCTGACTTTGCAGCCAGGATGCGGACGGCATCCACCAACAATGAAAACTCCACTGGCAGGAACCAACCTGATAGTCACATAACACGTCCGACTCGGAGTCAGAACGAGTGCGTGAACTTGAACACTCAAAGCAATGGAGCTCAAAGGCCAAGTCACCTCAGAGGATCGAGAGCAGGTAAACTTGAGACAAACCGTACCAGAAAACCCCCATAGCGACTAGGCACCGAGCCAGAAAGGCACTTGCCAGGAACAACGGCGGCAACGAGACAAATGCGTCCAGTCCCAGTCGAGATATAGAGGGGAGTCCGGGTCAGTAAGCCATACGGACAAGCAGGAGAGGTCAACAGACATTGGGCACCACACCGATTGTAGAAGCAAAGCTTTGAATATGATAGCATCAATACTGTGATAAGATGGACTCGGGCTCAGGAGACTCGAGAGACCGTGCCGTGACGGCACGAAGACATTCCCCATCCGATTACTTCTTCCTCAACCCTTCTTCTTGAAGCCACCGCCACCGCCCAGGGCTTCTTGTTCTTGTTCTTGAACCCAGTGTCCTCATGCAACTATTAACAATTTGGATGTATCGCGGCGATGGATGAGAAGACTACATGTTGCGTGTGCGACTTTGTGGAGGTCTGCGCACCACCTCTGGGATCTTCCGAAAGCCGAGTTAGCAGTACCTCCGCGGGTGTCACTTTAACCGTCGTCATGTACCGATCTCCATATAGTATGGTATCCGCAAACCCATGCCCTCCCAGCAACCAAACACTCGTCCACGGAGGTGCCCGCTCTCCGTTGACGGACATGGTGGCGTCCCTACCTACTGCTCGTACGCATCTCCACTTCATCGGCTTCCGTGGATACCGCTTGCCATCCAGCACCTGCATTCGGTCGTCCTCGTATTCGATCGAAAAATGACCCTACAAAGTCTATTGCCAGAGTCCCTCAGCGTATATCCTTGATTACACATGACCGAGTTAACTTACTCAACAACCATGGAAGCTTCGCCGACTCTGCCCTGTTTGTGAGGTAGTACATTGGTACACCAGCAAGTACAAAGCCTGCAAGCGATCCCAGTTACTCGGGTACACTCGCGATGAGATGAGATAAGCCTACGCACCAAGAACCGATACCGCTTCCAGCGGTGCTGCAACAATTGGCATGCACAACAAAAATATCGCAACAGCGCAAAACGTCAGGGGCGTAATGATCCACGTTTTGTATGGCCTGATGTCATGTCAGCGTCGTTGGGAATCATTAAAACGAAACCGTTACCTTGAGAGGTTCGGCTCCTTCACTCGGAGTATGACTAGTCCGAGCACCTGAATATGGTCGTCAATGCTCAGATATCCACAGCATACGAGAAAGTGCTCGCGACGCACAGTCAGAAAGTAAAATGACCAACATGCTACCACCGAAAAATTGACCAGAGATCGAAATCCGCCTCCAACCACTATGAATGCAATCGTCATTCCCGCCTGCAACAAAATGGCGTTCACTGGTGTTCCTCGCGATTTGTTCAGCTTGCTGAACATTGCCGGGAGGTATCCTTCTCGTCCCGCAGCCCGGATGAGCCGTGCAGCCGTGTATGTCGAACCTTTTTTTGCTTTGGATCAGCGATCAATTAGGGATCCGACGAGAAATACTACCATTGAGAGCACCAAAACAGGACACTGCCACGAAGACGGCAAATACTACCCCGCCGACAGGCCCAAAAAGCGCACGCCCGAAATCGAGCGCGACAGCGTTGCTGCTGCCTACAGTGACCTTGTCGAGTACCACGAGGTACGCCACGTTTGCAAGGATGAATAATGTCTTTCAGATATATCAGCCACGACCATTCACGCGAATCGAGTTTGATCAGGAAAACCACTTACGCTGACGATAGCCATGCTGAAGTGGATTGTTCTGGGTATGTTCTTCTCCGGGTTACGCATCTCCCCGCCAACGTAATTTGCTTGATCCCATCCATCGAATGCCCATAGACCAGAATAAAGTGCAAGTGAGTATGCTGAAGGACTTTTGCTTGAGTCGTCAAACAAAGGTTCCTTGAACGACTCTGATGCATCTCCTCTGACCAATTGTACAATACCCAAAATGATGATCAATATCTATAAATCACGTATTCATACGTGTAGCTTGTGCCATAAAGAGAGCAAGATGCGACGTACCAACGAACAAATCTATAGATAGAACAAACCATTCATTAGCTGCAAGTCTTCGCCATTCCGAGAGCCTCACACCTTGATAGCAGTAAACAAGACTGAAGCCCTCGTCCCCAGGTTCGGTGTCGCTGCACAAATGAGAGCCACAAAAAGCACTGCAATGATTGCGGTGAGTTTGATAGACCATTCTGGTATGCTGCCCGGTGACACCTGGTCACGAGAAATATGCCACATGATTCGGTTGATGTATTCAGCAAAGATAAGACCGACGGCCGCGTTGCCACCTGAGCATCGAAAACAGTTGAGTATTTGATTGGTACTTAGATGACTCTTGCGCTAACCTGGTTTTAGTGCGGAGATGGCAGTCCAAGCAAAGAGGTATGATACGAGAGGTCCATATGCATATGACAAATAGGCCTGGGCACCGCCGTCCAATGGTATACTTGACCTATGAACGGTTGAGCTGCGGGATATCTCGCAGGAGTTATCATATACAAACCCAAGTTCCGCGAAACTACTAGCGCCCGTCCAGGCGAGCAACCCAGATGCAATCCATACCGCTAGACTTGCCCCAACGCTATGCGTGTTGGCAACAATAATCCCCGGGGAGGAACTGCGCGGTATCGTCAACTTCAGAGGAAGTACACAGCAAAAGCTACCCGTACAATATTCCGGAGCCAATCTAGTGCGATAGTCAACGACATGAATCAAATTAGTTACAAAGCCTGACACACACCTGCGAACCAACGACCAATCCAATTCCTATCGGTCGACCGCCTAAAAACAGCGAAACGTAAAGCGCAATGAAAGACGCTTACCCTGAATCAAGCCAAGGCTCTTCTCCGTGCCATGACTTTCTCTGAACGATATGTCTGTCTCGCTGATGGTTTCGCTGAGCGGAAGAAGATCCGCCTGAAAGTCGAACCCGGTGAACGAGAAAGACCGTGGCCTGCCGTTCTTCGGCGTCGTGGCTGCCAGCATGGGCCCGTCGGACAGCTCGAGGTTTCGTAAGGAATCGTTAGAGTCATTGGACAACCAGCGAGAATGGCGGGGTGAAAGTGGAGTTGCGAGAGGTCGGTGGTGTTCGGCAGAAGTTGATATGGGGGATGTTGGGCTACGAGAACGAGCTGAGAGCGGCATACAAAGGAGAACTTGGGGGGTCCAAGTTATTTATCTTGTGGGTATGAAGAGTCGTCTTGTGTCCTTTTCAAACAACGTCGTGCCGCGGACTTGGAGTACTATGTACTTGGACCCGAAAGCTTCGGTCCGGTCACGTCGGACGATCTCAGCAACCACCTTCATCAGTTTGCTCGCCATTTCTTGCTGCAAACCAACACCTTCCATTATGATGAAAGATCCTAGTATCGATTCCTGAACCAGGTTCGATATGGTTGAACGTTGAACGTTGACTTCTTGCCTGAATATTGAACCTATCCGGATTCTGGATTCACGGCGGTTCGACCGAATACTACTGGTGCAGATATCGAGCGCCCGCAACCATGGTCACACAGCATATTCCACAAGGGCCATCCGACATTTACTGACCTCATAAGACCCCTTGACCCCTTATCATCATCGTATCCCCGACCTCAGGCATGCTCAACAATCATCCCACCTCAATTTTACGTTCAATCTCCCTTCTCTATCCATTGAAATCAAGCTTTCAGTGTAATCCGGTAAAACGATAGGGTCCAACAGACTATGCAAGGGCCGCGAGCAACCGAGAGATGTTCAAACGACCATAAGTGCAGGCCACGAGCGTCGAGAAAAGAATTCAACCCGCCCCTGTAAGTCGTTCATCCTAACCTTTTGTACAGGACTGACCATCCTCGAGTCCCCTCTCTTTCCACGATCACATCTCGTGTATCAGTCAGCTTCAGTACGCGATGGAAAAAGCAAACAGAGACGCCCATTGACATCAGTCTGCACGACAATGGATGCGTCCGCGAAGTACAAGGCACAATAACAGGAGTTTGCATTCCTGACGAACGAGCGATTCGTAATTCATGACAGCCTCGGATTCGAGGCAGGTGATAAGAACAATATGATCGTGAAGGGCTTCGTCGCCAAAAGAAAGAAGAACCCTTAGATCACCGATCAGCTTCACGCGATTTGGTGAGTGAGTTCGCAGTTATGCATCACTCTCGCTAACGAATGGATAAAGACTGTGCTTTGAGATATACTCTATGCTGCTCGAGAACAGCGCGGAAAAGTTCTTGCAACGCAGAAAGGGGATTCTCGGCGAGAGTGCGCTGTTTTGTTGTGTGTTGAGGCAGAGGCAGGGCATCCGTCAAGGTTTGGTGTCGTCGGGTTCTGGTTCTCCGTGACGAGCGATGTGCCATCAATATTTAAGGGTCACGGGAGTACTAATATGTACTTGGGATGGAGAGACGTTAGCTACTTTCCCTGAACCCCGCCGAGGCTTGTGGACCCACCACGTGGTCCAGAATTCTCATGGACCTCCGATTTGACAGATATGGGCAGTGGGCACCAAATTACTTGCGGATACTGCTAGCTCTTCAGCGCTTCAGCGCCAAACCCGGGCGACTCGAGGCTGTGGATGCCGCATCAGCAAGGACTCAAAAAGGTCAAGAGATTCACCCGATATGACTCAATCAGCAAGGAAATACCGTCCGGACGGTCCATGGACGGTCATTTGCCGGCTATTGAATAGCCCATTCGATGTAAACGCCGATAGCATGTGGAGCACCGCTGCACACAGCAAGCCTCGTGGTTGCAGGGCAACGTGGTATTCAATTCCAGTGATCTATGGTGTGCTCCGCTCTCACCACCACTCTGTCCAAGCAGATTCCAATCCCAATCCCACACATCACTGTACCGAGGCATGGCCACCGATAACAATGATGCCACTTTACTACAAGAAACTCTCAATTCACCGCTCTATGTGTCCAGTGAGATAATACTGTCAAACGCTCAGCAAAAGCTGCGTTTGACCTCGCTTTCCTAGCTATCGACATCAGTCTTGCGATGAATTCTCGTAAAACGATCAAATCCATCAAGCTGTACCAGAGTGACAAGTTACTGAGAGAGGTCGGAAAGACCATTAGTGCAGGCCAATCGCATCAGGAGGAATTCAGTCAGCCCCTGCTGTAAGTCGTTCCACGTAGTTGTGAGCTTTGGTCGAACACCCCTCCAGTGCCCTTGACCCCAACGATAACATCCGTGTATCGGCCAACTGCAGCGTGTCCGGAAGCAAGCAAACGGACGTGGTCATCGATGTCGATTTACGTGACACCGAAAGCACGCGCCACGAAGAGGGCATAATATGTTGGTTATGCATTTTCGTGACGTCGTAGATTGTTCACTTCCTGATAGTGTATCGGAATAAGGCAAGACAGATCGAAGTCGTGGTCACTGTACACAAGCAGTCGGTATGTGATTCACCAAGTGTGTATTGATCTATTTTGATGGGGTTCTGCCAGCTATCTGCCATCACGGTCCAACCACAGTGAGCCGTAGGTCACACATACTTCTACTTATATGCTGATGCCTCCCCCATAGATTCCGTCTTTTGATCATCGGAAATGTAGTAGTCAGTCTTCTTTTACATGGATTTGACTGATTTTTCTTTCTAGTCAGGAGTCGGCAAATCCACGTTGATACGCAAAGTATTTGGCATCGAAGACGTGGTGAACGACTTGATCATACCACACCTATATACTTGACTTACTTTATTCTTCTTTAATCGCGCCTCCAAGAACACTGGTGCTACTGACATTGAGCGGGAATTTACTTCTCCGAAGAACAAGGCATTCGTGATTCATACAAGCCTCGGATTCGAAACCGGTGATGAACACAATATGGAGATCATGAAAGAATTCGTCGCCAAAAGAAAGGCAATGCCTGAGATCAAGGATCAGCTTCATGCGGTTTGGTAAGAAGTCCCGCTGTGTCCATTAGTGGGCGCTGACGAAGGAATCCAGGTTGTGCCTTGAGATACCCTATGCTGGCGGTCGCCTACTCGAGACAGGCGTAGAAAACTTCTTGCAAAGCAGAAAGGAGATTATGGGCGACAGTGCGCTATTTTGTTGTGCGCTTCGCTCTTTGACTTATCAACGCTCTTCAGTTCCGCTTGCGGTGGTGCTTACCAAAGTAGATCTGCTCGATGGGCAACTGGAGATCGACCTACCCGGAGATGAGATACTGGAAGATTTCAAATCGAAATACATACAGGAACATTGCGTCAAGCCTCTCTACGCCGCCGCGGGTAATGATGTAAAGTATATCACTGTTTCAAGTACGTCAGCGTGGCGTTGCGAACTCTGGAGGAGCAGCTTCTTACGGCACTTTAGCGCTGGATGATTACTCTGAGTCTCTTCTTGGTCTGCTCAAAGCTACAAACGACAACATGTCGGAGTATCATGTCGAAGAAATCCCCCGTGCCACTACTCCTGCTCAGCACAGGATCAAGGAGAAGATTGAGCTATCGATAGGGTATGCACCTTGCGGTACTATTTATACCCATTCTCGTTGACGTGCATTGTCGTAGAATGGGGAAGAGGAGTAAGTCTGTACGGAAATTCAAGACTGTTCAGATTCTAACGGCGGTTGTAGGATACAATAACATGCTTCTGAAGAGTGTCTTTCGTGTCCTCCCATTGAAGGAATGTTTGAAAATCATCCACAATGAGATTGTCGCCATCTGGAATATCAGTGACCCAGATCAAGTACATTCCCCTCTCGTTCATCGTCTGTCGAAGCTGATTTTCAGTGTTCAATGCGTTGCAGTGCTTGATGTACGATAAGATTATCAAGGCCCTTCCCATTGATAATCTCGGAGACACTACTACCGATGCAACGGCAACTTTTCCAGATCCAGACGGAGTGCTTGGTTATCTCTTCAAAAAGAAGGATGCCAAGATCCTCATGGCCTACTTCGTCGATCTGATCTGTGTCATGAAAATCGTTTCCCTCTTAGTTTCCAGTGACCAGGTAACACCCCAGGTGGTCGCTGTTGCTGTGAAGGCATACGAGGAGCCAAGAAGGAGCGTGCATCCAGCTATCCAGAAGTTCGATGTGAACATGGCCATACTTCCCGGACTCGGGTGCAGCCACGTGTGGGAGAAGATCGAAACGCTCATATGGCGTTACAGCATTACAAATCACGAAGTCGAAGAGTTGAAGAACATGATCAACCAAGCAGTGCCGACAGATTCCAGTTCTTAGTGACCAGCCTATCATTTGTTTGTACATGACCTCTGTATGTCAGAGTCGATGGTCACCATCGATTCGACGGTTTTCTTTTTCTTCTCTTTCTTTCTTTTTGTGCGAGTGCTATGCCGCTGGCAATTGCAGGATGCAATAGATTTAGGAAAGGGTCTCGTAGCACGACCAAATTAATCAAAGAGGCTCAGAGCATCCTTATAGAAAAGATGACTGAAAGCGAAGATGTAAAGCGGGCAGTACTTATACGCAGCCGTGTAGAAATTCCGAATCACAGTAAATGAGTTGCGATTCCAAGAGTCAGACGCACTGTCTCGTCACTCCCACTTCCCAATGCCAACGAAGTCATCGCGCTTCAAGTTGTTGGCAGGAACCTCATCCAGCCTTGTACGTGCTCGCAGTGTGCGTCGAGGCCTTGAACTTGAACCTATGGGTTGTATGAATTATGAGAGTTTTAGTGATGACTTGACGCACGTACCATGAGCTGAAGATTTACATTCACCTGAGGTTATTTTTTGTAAGTTGGAATTTTCTGAAAGGCATGGTCAATTACAGTACACACATACGGAAGACCCACGAAGTGGAGAGGGTTTTCACAGGCGCGAATGGACAAGGAGCTTCCAGCTCAAGAGTGAGGACAATAATTCAACTTGCCCCTCTCGTCGACACTGTCTAACATGTGCCAGCAGCGATCGAACGATGATGCTCGTATGTTGTAACTTTGGTTGTAAATACAACTTGAATAAGACTATGTCTTGAGTATGATGATGCTGGAGTCGGCGCTCGCGCCACTACGATCACGTAACATCGGGTACCAGCCAACGCGGCTCAAAGGTAACTTGTACTATTACCGATAGGTTCAGCGAAGTCACCGAACCGCGATGATCGGTGATGGACAGTCCTTCGTCGGCGCATCTTTCCCCTATTAATACTATTCTATTCCAGCTCCAACAACACGTGCACCATTGCATACACGCGGCGTGGTCGCAAGGGCAATGATGGTATTCGGCGACTTTAAACAGCACACTCCTCTTGACCACCACCCAGCCAACCTTACCCATCCCGGTACCAAGGCATGTCTATCGATAACATCGATATTGCTGCACAAGGAACTCTCGATTCAACACTCTATGTATCCGGTACGACAATACTGCTAAATGCCCAGTCCGGACCAGTGTTTAACCTCTCCCACTTCTCTAGCTATCGAGATTAGACTTGCAAGTGATTCTCGCAAAACGATCGATTCTATCAAGCTGTACCAGAATGACAAGTTACTGAGAGAGGTCGGAAGGACCATTCGTGCAGGTGAATCGCATCAGGAGGAATTCAGTCAGGCCATGCTGTAAGTCGTTCCACGTGGCTGCTTGCGCAGGTGGTCGATCATCCCTCCAGTGCCCTTGACCGCAGCGATAACCTCCGTGTATCGGCCAACTGCAGCACGCCAATGCGCAACAGAGTTGACGTGGCCATCGAGGTGGATTTATTTAATAACAAATGTGTGCGCGATGAAGGGAGCAAAAGATGTCAGTGCCCTCAGCAAACATTTGTGACGTCGTAAATTTCTCTTCGATAGTGTATCGGGAAAAGATACGAAACATTGAAGTCGTGGTTACCGCACACCAGCAGTCGGTTTGTGATTTGCAGAGTGTTCAAATCAATGGTTGATCTCGATGGATTCTGTTAGTCGATGCCCACCCTTACTATGACCGACACCATCCGAGCTTGCCCACGGTGAGCTACACCTCTCGCACATTTTACTTGTGTGCTAAGTTTATTCTTAGATTCCGACTTTTGGTCATTGGGAATGTGATTGTCAATCTTCATCGACATGAACATGAACTCATATTATCATAGTCAGGAGTTGGAAAATCCACGTTGATCCATAAGATATTTGGCGTTGAGGGTGTGGTGAGTTATCCGGTCATATTGCAAACTGTTTTAACTCGCATTTTTGCCTCCAGAAACCTTCCCGGACTTCTCGTGGCGAAGCCGAAATTGAGCGCGAGTTTACCTCTGTGACGAACGAGAGATTCGTAGTTCATGACAGCCTCGGGTTCGAGGCGGGTGATGAAGGCCATATGAAGATCGTGAAAGACTTCGTCGCCAGAAGAAAGGCGATGCCTCTGATCAAGGATCAGCTCCATGCGATTTGGTGAGAGTGCTGAGCCACTGTGTCCATCACTGTTGCTGACGAATGGATTCAGGCTGTGCCTAGAAATACCCTATGCTGGTGGCCGTCTACTCGAGACAGGTGTGGAAAAGCTCTTACAGCGCAAAAAGGAGATCTTGGGCGACAGTGCGTTGCTTGTTGCCGCGCTGTACCCGTACGACTTACCGACGCATCTTTAGTTCCGCTTGTTGTGGTGCTCACTAAAGTAGATCTGCTGGATGGGCATCTGGAAGCCAAACTACCCAAGAACGTGACTTTCGAGAGTCACAGGTCCAAACACATGAAGGAACATTGCATCGAGCCTCTCCGTAATGCGGCCGGACCCGACGTGACACATATCGCTGTTTCTAGTACGTCGAAGCAGTATCGCGGACTCCCGCAAACATCTCTAACGGTTGATCTAGAAGAAGCAGGTTACAGGAACTCTCTTCTTGAATTGCTCGAGGCCACAAATGATAACATGGCGAAGTATCATGTCGACGGAAGCCCATCCATCGTAGCATCTATTGCTCAACGCATCAGCATCAAGAAGAAAATTGAGTTGTCAATTGGGTATGAGCCTGACTCTATGTGCACCCACGCTCGTATTAATGTGTTTTGTCTTAGAATTGGGAAGAAGAGTGAGTGCGTCGGCAAGAGATCGTTTGATTTCTAACAGCAGTCGTAGGATACTGGCCCATGCTTTTGAAGAGTGCCGTACTTCGTGGCGATACGTATACGGAATATTTGCAAGCCATATACAAGGATACTATCGCCATCTGGAACTTCAATGACCCCAACCACGTACATGACCTTCTTGTTCATCGCTTGTCGAAGCTAATCACCAGTGTTGCATGCGTTGTACTCAGTGCTTGATGAACGATACGATCATCGCGGCCTTTCTTCGGACCGACAATCTTGGAGATATGAACGCCGATGCGAGCACAGCCGGGGCGTTAACTGCGTAAGTGTTTCAAGTCCAACCGACATGAAAATGGACTAAATGACTGCATACCAGAGCCTCGTTTTCGATCCTTCTCGAATGGAGCTTGCGGGTGAAAAAATTCTTGGAGTCGGAAGATGCGATCGCCCTGCGCTATATCGCGGGGCTCGCAATTTCTGTCCCTGGAACGGCGTATCAATTTTACAAAGAGGCGTGAGTGAAGATCTGCCCGACAAAAATCTGTCATACTGAGACAGAATATATGTCCATCTTCTCAGAAAAAAGGACGCGAAGGCCTTCATAGCCTATGTCGTCGATCTCCTCTGCGTCATGCAGATCATCTTTATCTTATTCTCGGGTGATCAAGTGACTCTCCAGAAAGTCGCCTTCGCCCTGCAGGCATACGAGGATCCAAAAAAGGCTGTGCGTCAAAGTGTCACCGAGGCCGATGCGAAGTTCGGTGTAATTCCTGGAGGACGCGATCACGCGTTGGATAAGATTGAGGAACTCGTGTGGGTTCACAGCATCAGGGATCCCGACATTCAAAAGCTCAGGGACAGAGCCCGCGAAGAGGTGCCGCAATGTTCTGTTTCTACGTGAATAGCGCCTGCGCTCAAGTCGCGCAATATTACTGTAGTCGCCATGATGTTCGCAACATTGTTAAATATGTTAAAGTTCCTCGGCTTGCTACCTGGAATTCAAGGCGTCACTTGGTCGGGAGCAGGACTGTGGGTTGGAATATATATGCGCCTTGGCCACGGTCCTTGAGGCAGACAACGAGGGTTAACCGTTCTGTCCGGAAGCAGTCGTCTGGTGTTTTCGCAGTTCTGTGGGAGGTCTACATTTTTCTACGGAGAAAATCATAACCAACTCTTTACCTTCGGGAGAGAGTATGGGAACAAACATGATGAGGTGTCACTGGATCACATCTGGTATTGCGGACATCAGAGCAGTTGGCAGCAATGGGTCCAAAGATACCTCAGTATGGCACAGGGACTATTGGTCCCTTTCGCAGTCGTCTGTTTCATCGCGTGCGTTCACATGCGACCTAACTAGTAACGTCCTCTGCATTTCATGTGTTACGAGTTGAAGGATAAGGCAACTGAGATTACGATCGGATGCGCCAAAAAAAAAAAAGGATATGGGATATAAAACTGACTATTTTTCTTGTCCTAGTGCCGTCGAGGACAGGAAAAAACACCAGTGCTACTTACCACTGACTCGACTGGTTTAGGAAATACTTCTGTCGAGCGTCCTGGCTGAGTATATGCACAGCAAAGTTTCCCGCATCAACCATTGCCCAACCGTGATGACCCCGCCGCTTAGCATTGGGAGGAAGAGGCACGGGTGGACGTGTTTTTAGCAGCTACTGCAAATCAGAAACGTATTCGTGAGAGGTGGTAGAAATAAGACGTGCCGTTTTCCGCACTAGTCTGACGACGGCCTCGATGGAACCTCTGTTTTCGGTGCCGTCTTTGACCTTGCAGAGGTTGAGTGCAGGTGGTGGGGATCAACTAGGAAAGGACATTACTTGCGCCATCACAATCCAATCCCAGATGCCAGCTTGGTCATCTTGAATGCCCTCTCCAGAGTACGTTCGACCGCGACCCCGACGGCCTTTCGGTATCGTCTTTGGCAAGGGTGGCCCGGGTGGGATGAGGGAAGGTTCTTTTACTTCGAGCGTCAATGGCTCGAGAAAGGGCGACTTGGCGAGTGTGTGGAAAAGTTCTTGTATGGGTTGTGGCAGGTCTGGAGGAAGGTCGTGAGACTTGGGGACGAGGTGGGGTGGAAGCTGCCTTGAGCTGAGTTGGTCGTTGTCTAGTACGAACCAAGGGCGTGGTAAATTTGAAGCGAAACGACGTCCGAGAGCTCGCTGTGCGTGACGGCGAAGAGCAAGCATGGCTGGCCAATCGGAAAAGGCGGAATAAGCCGGTGACCCTTGTGATTCTGACCGAATTCTCCATTACTTTCTACGAGCACAAGTCATGGGTGTACGTGCCAGCGTCGTCGTATGCGTCACCTCGTTCCTCCTTGGTGACAAGCTTTACATTCTTATCCGTCTTCTCCTCTCACTCGCCACATTTTCAAGGTGCTCTCTTTACCCACTGGATCGCAGACTCGTTGACGCTCTGGAAGTCTCCGGTCACCGATGAGCATCTCTGGACTGCCGCTCTGTATTACTCGATACTGACCAAGGGGCCCGTACAAGTTCTTTACTTTCTGTTCGCCATCATCCTCCTCGGCGGCGCAACCATCTTTTGGAGTCTCCGAGATGGCGAAGCGGGAAACCTCATGTTCGACGGAGGAAGCATTTGTGCGTATGCCGCTTCAAGCATTCAAACGCACACACATCTAATGTTTCATCAGTCCTCTATGGCATGACCGTCATCATGTACATCTTCTCTGTCCTTCCAAGTCCGTCTTTTCTCTGCTCTACCCGCAGTTCACATTATAACCATTTTTCTCCAGACCTATGCGACAAATTCAACTCTATCCCACTACACTCAGCAAAGGACGTATTTCCTCGTGCGCTTCGTTCACCCACGCTAGATCTCGCGTCAAATCACCTGGTTTGCAGTGTGGCGCTCACCGGCGTTTTGATTCTGCAAGCCGGTCGATGGTGGGCTGAACTCTCCGACGGAGAGGAGGAGTCCTACTTGGAAGAAAAGGATGCCGAGTTGCCTGGCGCACCCCAGCCCCAGTCGACTGCCGCACCACCGGATCAACATTGACGACCTTGTTGGTCTCCTCTTTGATCGCATTATGCATATCCCCTACTCCGGCCTATCTTTAGTAAACATCCTATGGAGTGCTCTCCAACGTCCCATTCACGCTCAGCTATCATCATTTATTTCGTTGCTGTCTTGATATCTCGCATCCCAAGCATGCTATCCTACGTTCATCCCAACCTTTCCCACTGGTCGCATCAAGTGCTCATCACCTTTCGTCAAGTTGTAGCAGACAGCTCAATACGGCCAAGCATCTATAGTGCTCTCATCCGGTGAACTTCGGAGTGGCGACTGTGGTATACCCAAGTTTTTGTTCATCTGATAGATTGGAAATAGCTGTCAATGTTTGAACAGATTCGTGGTTCACGAAGTGAAATATCCGTGTCGTATCGCTACGTACAGTTGTACTCATATATTTATCATTTGAGCCGAGTTTGGGTCGAGTACACTTACTGGCGATCGGGAGTGGTTCATGAACTTGTCTGCAGATAACTTGAACCGTACCCGAGCCGAACAAGAGTGGCCACCAGGGCGAAGCCTTGCCGTACGCGTGTTGTCCACGCGAATTTGGTTTTAGATCGCCTACTACGACACGCTGTCCGCTTTACAGTGAAGCCATGGCCAGCTACGCCGAGGAACGCGAGGCCAACATCGCACGCAACAGGCTACTGCTTCAGTCTCTCAACGTGGACAAACTCAGGCCCAAGACGGAACCAAAAGAGACGCGCCATGCAAAGTCGGACCAAACCAAAGCCAAACGGAGCACGACCAGCGCTGCTGGCGTCAAGAGGAAAGCTGACGCAGACTCCTACTCGGACGTGGACTCGAACTCGGATGTGGATGTGGAGAAGCCCGGAAATGCGAGGAAGAGGAAGAACGCGCGCGTCACCAACGACGAAAACGCGGTGCCACAACGCGAGGAGTCGGCGGCTGTCAGTCGAAGGCGAAGCTCGCGCATCGCCGGGAAGCCCACGGACGCTTTGGAGCTCGTCGAGCAGTCGCGCGGCACGCCACGGCCCATCTCTACGAAAGCGATCGTCAGGGACGTGGGCAAGACGAAACGGGAGAGGCGTTACAATCCGTAAGTACTTAGGCAGTCGTTGACTTTAAACTTTGACGCGTTGGATATGGCAGAAAAACGTATGGGTCGATCCCGGGTATCGAAGTGGGGTCGTGGTGGGCGTCAAGGTATCGTATTCACTTTTGTGAGGTCGAAGCGAGCTGGTTGATGACCCAGGAAAAAAAAAAAAACAGGGAGGAATGCTCGAAAGATTCTATCCACGCGTGAGTCGTAATAGCTCCTGTTCTCAGGTCCTAGAGGTTTAAAAATATGTAGTCCATGGGTGGGAGGCATTGCTCCCGGACCACAGGGCGCGTACTCCATCGCGCTTTCAGGGGGATATGACGACGACGTTGACGACGGGTATGCATTGTAAGTCCAGTCTTCGTGTCTGAACTCCGTTCAAGGCATTGATTCACGTTCTGCCATCAGCACATATACCGGTGCAGGAAAGTCGAAACCATGTCGTAAATGTTAGGGCCTTGACGACTGATATGGGCTTCCTGATAGGTGGTAGAGACCTCAAAGGGACAAAAGCAGCTCCAAAAAACGTAAGTGATTTAGGCGAGTTCAATTCGATCTAACGTGGTCGCAGCTCCGAACAGCTGAACAAAGCTTCGATCAATCATTCGAACATAACCACAACAAGGCATTGAAGGTACGCTGCCGACCCTTGTGGTGTTACCGTTAGCTCAACGTCACTTCAAGTGTTGCGTGGAATCAGGCAAGCCTGTACGTGTTATTAGGGGGTACAAGCTTCGATCAAAGTATGGGCCAAGCGAAGGGTAAAACGAGCATCTCTAGAACCTACTCGTGAGTTTTGATCCGCTTTGCCATAGATACCGCTACGATGGCTTGTACGTCGTGAAGAAGGTAAGCACTCGGGTCGGTGTGGTGTTTGAATGGAAGATGACTGATGTCATGCAGTACTGGCAAGAAAAGGGCCTCAACAAGGGTGGTTTCCTGGTGTGCAAATACGCGTTCGTAGTGAGTCGCCTCGCGTTGTACTCGTCTGTTTTGGTCGCATTGACCCTTGTCCTCTTAGCGTTTACCGGGTCAACCACCTATCCCTGTTAAGAACAAGGACGGAGAAGAGACCGATGAAGCAGAAGTCACGTCGAGTGATGGAGAGTCTGATGCTGAGTGATACACGCCCGAGGTTATACATGATCTCGAGGCCCAGTGAGGTCTCGAGGATAGGTAGGTCTCGGCTCGACCTGCACTTATTGATGCTCTTGCTTTTCTTTGTCGATACACGCTTGCTTGTTGAACTATGTAGTAGTATATACTCGTACATCTATCTGTTACTCTTAGAATGATCTTCCTACCCAAGGGCCTGCCTACGTGTTCTGTACTGATTTGATTTGTGTTCCTTATTCGACCCGTGACTGTCTTCCTGCCTAAGGGTCTGCCTACGGGAGACTACGTGGGTCGAAGGAATGGTACATAATGTCTCTGGTAGATGTATTGATATCATTCAAAGAAAAAAAATAGGGGGGAAGAGAAAGAAAGAGTATCGGGTGATACAATGGATCCTCGAGTTCGCTAGATGCAAGCTGAGAAAAACACTGCGCCGAGGGACTGTCGACTTCGTGCAGGCAGCGTTACAGCAGGACTCCAAGTCCCTCATGGACGGCATGCGATCAAGGTAGCTATGAGGAATCGGTCGAACGTGCATATGGAACGTGACAGAGTCGACGACGTCGTGTCCGTTGACTAATTGCACAATCTCGAATATACGAAATACATGAGCACAATACATTTGGAGTCTATCAAAGACCATCCAACCGGTCCACCTTTAACACGGGATCATAAAATAATCACTTCTGCACAATATCCTCTTTCCATGATTTCGGAACTAGCGTTGTGGCTCGGTGTATGTGTAAGAATTTCACAGACTCTTTCCTGACGTGGCCGCGAGCAGTTCATAAAGATCATCAGCATAGTCATCTCCCGCTAAAGTGATTATCAGTATCCGTTTCTCCAACGAACCCGCGACACTTCTCGGACGCACTAGAAACAGTGACAAATTTCAAGTCAGCCCCCCCTGCTTGTCGGAGAGGCTTGATGAAGCGTTCTTTCATCTGCTCAGATTTGAAACCTTCCACAGTCTTGCCTTTAGGTAGGTCGACTAAGAGCTGCCCATCTAGCAGGTCTACTTTGGTGAGCACCACCACAAGCGGAACTAAATACGCATCAGTAATTCATGGGTATAACGGCGCAATAAAACGCCCACTGTCGCCTAGAGCGTTCTTTCTGTCTCTTAAGAACTTTTCAGTGCCTGTCTCGAACAGACGACCACCAGCATAGGGTATCTCAAGACATAGCCTAGATCCCCTCGTCAGCGACGCTGGGGGATACAGTATACGATAAGACACTCTTACCATACTGCGTGGAGCCGATCTTTCTCGGGCATTTTCTTCCTCTGATCGACGAAATCTTCCACAATCTTTACATTTTGTTCATCGCCAGCCTCGAATCCGAGGGTGTCGTGAATCACAAAACGCTCGTCCTTGGAGGTCAATCCCCGCTCTACATCAGCTTCACCACGAGTGGTAGCGGAGACTTTCTTCAGTGACAAAGTGAGTCGAAGATACTAAGTACGCGGAAAAAAAGAGTGACTCCGAGTCAAGTTGCTCACCGCATCATTGATCCCAAATACTTTGTTAATCAACGAGGATTTGCCAACTCCTGACTAGAATTCGATGAGTCCAAGTCCGTGCCAAAGAAGACTTACAATTACATTTCCGATGACCAAAACTCTGAATCTACGAGGAGCATTAGTCCGTGAGTGAAATACGGGAAACCTGTCACAGGCTCACTGCGATCCAGGATCAGTCTGCATGACTCTGTTTGTGACGGCAGAGAACTGGTCAAATCCATCAAGATCGATCATCAGAGACCCAGTAACTTGAACTTGTTACATACCTCTCGGAGTGCATTGACTGCAATAATGATTCCTTTCGCTGTCTCGAAGCGATACACTAGAACCAAGTGAACGGTCTATGATGACACACAAATGCGTTCTGAAACCACCAACATCTTTCGCCCTTTTCGTTCATAGTGCATTTCACTTCATGTAGATTGAGGGCGATGCCCACGACTTCCGAACGCCAAGTTGTTTTGCGCAATTTGACCGATGCGCGGAAGTTATCGCTGGGGTCAATGGTACTGGTGAGGGGGGTGATCACCTGCGTAAGCGCGCACTGGCAACCGTGTAAAAATGGCTTACATGGGCCGACTGAATTCTTCCCGATGCGATTCGCCTGGCCGTATGGTCCTTTTGATCTTTTCCGCTACACTCTGGTATTTGTACAGTTCGATGGACTCGATCTCCATGTTCTTATTAGATGTACTCGAGAGACTAAATTCAACGGCTTGAGAACCAGCGTCGAACGCGGCTCTTGCTGAGGAACTAGTAACGGACTCGTACCGAGTATGTAGAGCACTAAGTCATTTGTTCGCGGAGCGGTAGTGAAGACTCCGGGGGTATCCATTTCTCGGTATGTGGACAAGTGAGGCTGTCTACTGGGAAAGGGTGATGGCAAAGGGCGGAGCGCCCAAAATCACTACTATATACACGACGGCCAAATCTGCGAAGGCGTTTATGAGTCCAAGTATTCCGAAAAAGGCTATAATATATGTGCGGTACACAATGCCAAACATGCCTCAATAGAACCTCGCTGACTAATCGTCAACGATTGCCTGCAAGTGCGCTGACATGCCAAAATCTCTGCTCAGACCTCTGAGGTCACGATAGAGCTAACGACTCGGCACCTGTGGAACCTGTGCCTCTGCAACACGCCCCATAGTACGGTATAAATGACATTGTGATACCACACTATAATGCCCATTGCCCTTGTGCCTGCACACGGCACGTGTTGTCGGCGCTCGATTGATAACTCTGATAGCTTTCAACTGTGGCCCGAAGGTGCAAACGGCTTCATTGAAGGCCTGTCCACATGAGGCAGTGATAGACCCTTGGAGAAGGTACTTTTAGGTGAACCGCATCAAGGAATTATCGCTTCTCTTATCCTCGTTCCGTAGCGGGCCCTTCACTGAACTGTTTTCAGAAGTGACTGCTCAGCTCCACAGACTGCTGTTGATCTCCAGGCGAGGTCCACATCCCCTAAGCCTTCGAGCTGGCCAGGGTTCTTATTTGTAGGTACTGACGTCAGCACTTATTCACATCAAACCAGATCATTATGTGGAGTGCTATTAATATTATAGGCAGAAGTTGTGAGTACCAACCGTGCCCGCTGCAGATTCTCCGAGTCGGGAGGTCGCTGTTAGCCTTGTGTGTTCCACACCTCTTGAACTCGAAGGAATCTATGAGATGGGGTCATGATTTAAACGGTCAAACTCAGCATGGGTCAAAGAGCCAACGAGCGTAAATAGACTCTGGAGGACAGTTGCACGCGAGCGGAGAGGTGGGCGGTGGGCCGGAGGCAGTTAGGTGGTACAACGCTCGATCACGAACGTGATCAGCTTACAGAGGATCCCTTTTGCAGGGCGTCAACTCGGTAAAGTGCATTCACCTGGTTTATCAAATACGGTTCGATTGCACCTTATTTACGTTTGATGAAATGGAGCACTGGCCCATCAGGAGGAAGTGTGCAGGACATGAAAACAGGTATGTATGTGCACGAATGGTTGACTTCCCGCAGATCATAATCCCTGTGATACGCACTATAGGCCGCGGGTGAGGTCTAGCCCCGAATCAACTATATTCCGAGTCTTGTGACTCGGAGAGGCAGCCAGACTGCTAAAAAAAAGGCATCTTGCCCCTACGTACGCGTCTGGTTTCAATGGCAGGAGGACACTCTCGACGGTGAGTGCACATATTCTGGAAGTTGCAGGGCTGAGGGCTCGGGAGACCCCGGGAAGAATGTGGCGGAGGATCGGATCGCTGCAGGCAAGCTGCAAGCGAGTGAAGTACTTGCAATCACGGAAAATCTACCAAAACGAATCTGCATTGTGCAAAAGTCGTCGGAGATTGGGGGACCCATATTCAGCCCAGTTTCAATTTGCACTCCCTGTGCGGGACTATGGTCGAAGGTCAGACCGGTCATATATCATACCTGACTCCGAGTCAGAGTCTGTCTTGACAGTAATGTCACAACGTAAAATCTGCAACCTTTATACTTATACATTGGTGGAAACAGCGCATCATGACCTCAATCAACTTCGGAGTAGCAAGGAACAGCTCAGAAATAATCATGTAAACAAAGATAATGGTTTGTTTTCGAGGTGATCAAGTACTGCTGACGGGCCAAGGAGTTGGTCAGCCAAAGTAGTCGACAGGTAAGTAGTATGTATGTACTGTACCTTGGCGATTACAGGTGGCACAGCAGCAGACATCTCTCTATCTTCAGTACAGTACATGCTTACTAGTACTTACAGTTGCTTGTTTTGTGATCCCTAAAAAGTTAGCATATAACAATAACATATGGATAATAGTAGTACCTACCGGGACAATCGTCACGAAGAACCAGAAGGTCCAGCCCGAGAACCCGACGTCACCAAGCCTTGACGGGTGCCAAGCCACTGCTTTAACTCTTGAATCTGGTCGTCCGGAATGCTGAAAAGCCATATGCATTCCTCGATCTTCTCGAGCACGTGATCGCGCCCTCCAGGAAGCACCCCCAGACGCCCGTCAAACCGTTCGACTAAGTGGTGAACCCTCTTCCTCGAACCCTCATACGCCCTCACAGCGAGAGCGATTGTCTCCTTGGTCACCTGATTACCCGAGGCTAAGGGGAAGACGATTTGCATGAGAGAAATCAGGTCGATAATGTAGGCCATCAGAATCTTGACATCCTTTTTACTGGAGAAACAAGACGAAAAAGGCCCTCTCGTCAGCAGTGGAGCAGGGCTGGCGATATAAAGATATAACCACTCACGCCTCCTTGTACGCTTCGTACGCCTTCAAGGGAGGACACGCAATCCACAGGACGGTGGGGAGGACCGATAACACAGGATCCTGCGATTCAACGATGCTTCTATATAGTCCCGGACCCGACGAGGTTCTGAGAAACGATTTGTTGGTCAAGCACTGCACGAAAGGCTGATTTGGTGTCGTTGAACCCTAACCACTCACCCATTTTGCGACGCAGCGGCATCGGTGACGCCTTCGAGATTGTCAGTGCGAAGTAGGTTTCTGGTGATCCCATCATCCATCAAACACTGCAAAAAGTCGAAACTCGTAGTAGCTTCATCAGGCGATACGAAGAGAGGGAAACGTACTTGATCGGGGTCAATGAAATTCCAGACATCAATAATGTCTGTATGGATGACTTGTAAACATTCCTTCAACGTGTGTCCTTGAAAGGCGGCACTCGTCAGGAGCATGTTCCAGTATTCTATAATCCTTGTTAGAAATTAAACAACCTCTGCAATACGGACACACTCTTCTTCCCAATGCTTTAAGTAATAAAACGCATTAAACGGAGTGGAAATAGATGGATGTCACAAGATACGTACGATATCGATAACTCAATCTTATCCTTGATGTCAATACGTTGAGCGATCGCTCTCATAAGTCGCGGAGCTTCGCCGACACGATATTTTATCATATTTTCATCTGTGGCCTTGAGAAGTTTGGAAAGAGATTCGGAGTAGCCATCTAGCACTTAAGGTACTGTGAGAAACTGCTTTTCCAGAGTTCGCAATACCGCTTCGACGTACCAGAAACGGTGGCATGCGTCACGTCGTCTCCCGCTGCTTCGTGAAGAGGCTTGATACAATGTTTCTTCATGAATTCCGACCTGATATTGTTCACAGTCCCGTTTTCAGGTACGTTAATCTCCAGTTGCCCATCGAGTAGATCCACTTTGGTAAGCACTACAACAAGCGGGACTAAAGAGCGTTGATAAGTCACAGAGTGAAGCACACAACCAAATAGCGCACTGTCGCCCAGAATCTCCTGTCTCCTTTGTAAAAAGTTCTCCACGCCTGTCTCGAGCAAACGACCCCCGGCGTAAGGTATCTCAAGGCACAGCCTGTATCCTTTCGTCGGCGAAACTGACCAATACAGCGGTTCAACTCGCTTACCAAATTGCATGAAGCCGATCCTTCAGGTCAGACATCCTCTTTCTTTTGGCGACAAATTCTTGCACGATCTTCATATGGCCTTCATCACCTGCTTCAAATCCGAGGCTGTCATGAACTACGAATCGCTCGTTCGTCGGCGAGGTAAACTCCAGCTCGATTTTAGCTTCACCACGAAGATTCGGGGAGGGTTTCTGAAAGGAAAATGTGAGCTGAGATAGTGCCTGACATGACCGAACAACTCACCACATCCGGCACGCCAAACACTTTATTGATCAATGAGGATTTGCCAACACCTGACTAGAATGTCATAGGTGAGTTCAAGTTCATGAAGGAGAAAACGGCTCATTACATTCCCGATGATCAAGATTCGGAATCTGGGGGGAACCTCAGTACGAGAGTGAACTATAAGACAAGCTGCAGCTCACCGTGAACAAGCTTGGATGATTTTAGTTGTAGTCGCGACCAGCTAACCAAATCCATCAAAATGGGCATAGACACTCAATGATCCACTTACTGATGGGATCTCTTGGTAAACGGTGACCACGACTTCCACATTATTTGTCTTTCTCCGGTACGCTATCGATGGATGTGAGGACTGTATGACACCATACATGTTCATTGGGAGACAACGAACGAACATCTCACGCCGTCTTTTTCTTCGCGCATGTTTTCATTGTCGGGAATACTGATGTCGATGGATACCTCTGTTCGCTTCCTATATTTCGTACTATAGGCGACTAACACAGAAATGTGGTCTTCAGGGCAGACGGAACTAGAGAACGGTCAGTCCTGTGCGAGAGTACAATGAACGGCTTACAGAGGCGGGGTGAATTGCTCTTGGTGCTCTTCACCCGCATGCATAATCTTTTCAATATTCACCGGTGGCTGGTGGTTTTTGTACAGTTTGATGGACCCTATCGTTTTATGGGACTCCGTCGCAAGCCTGATTTTTATGGCTAAAGAAGGGGGATCGAACGTGGCCTCTAGTACCGTGCAGATACTTTCCTACCTGTTACATAGTATGTGGAATTGTTGCTTTCCTGCGAGGTGGGATGATTGTTGGACATGCCTAAGTGCAGGGATGATGGGAGCCTGGTCAGAATACGGTGGTGACAAGGGATAAGGGGACTTACGAGGTGTAACTTGAAGTACCGCATGGCCTTGTACGACGTTATATATATACTGCGCACGTGTCCATGGTACTCCATACACGTGTTGCGGGCGCTCGATATTGGGTTCGAGGGTTCTGAAGTAAGCGCTTGAAAGCCTCCCTTACGGTACCACCATGGATCGACCGAACGGTCCGAACCACGATGTCAGTTGGAAATTCGGCTTCAACTTGAAGTTCTTGCGCAATGCGTATGTCCCTCGCGGCACTTGACGTCGAAAACCACCAAAGTGCACATTGCAATGATTGCATATAATACATATACATCACTTCACGATCTCCTTGAAGCTTCTCCGTCTTGTAACCCATCGGCCGGTACTACCTCCTCCGAGTCCGAGTCCAATCCAACTTCTGGCGAATACTCCCAATGGCAGAGTCTCACAACCTTTCACCTCGCCATTCTCGCCTGTTCAAGTTGTCCAATGATCCTTAATGGAAGCTCACCGGCACCGAGGGACTCATTCCAGCAGCCACGACGCCGAGGTAACGCCAGATCACGATCTTTCTCGTTCACCGGGTTCCACTTGCACTCAGTCCGCGCTTGGCGAGATCGGGACAGTTGGCATCTCGTTCAAACAAAAGGTCCTAGCGCAGAGAAGAGCATTAACTTGATATATAAAGAGTGGGCTCGTTGAACTTTGTTGCTGACTATCGGTTCCGGAATATTCTACGAGTTCTTCTTACCTCTGGAGTTCACAACTCGGTACGGCAGGTCCAAGGGCAGTTAGGTGACGTCTCTCAATCTCAAGTACATACAGCATTGCTTCCGTTCTGTGATCCTTTAAAGTTGGCATATATGTATGGATGGTACAGTAGTGGACAATCGTCATGACGAACTAGGAGCTAACGGCAACAAGCTTTGACGCGTCCTAAGCTTCTGCCT
>JBBPOM010000499.1:0-24367 GCA_038091455.1 Leccinum uliginosum | reverse complement strand
GACCTTTACAATGATATTCGCCTCTCACGTTTGTCATAACCATCACATCTATCGCAGCATTCTCCATCTCGTGTACGACTGGATGAGCTAAAACATCGCTGGATATATCCAAGCAGCGGCTGGACCGAATCAAAGTCAAACATATGAAAGCGCCAGTCGTTTCTCGGCGCTTGTCCAAGTGCCATTGGATGTCGCCAAGCTCGTTCCTATTTGCATATGCTTCTCGATCGTGCACTTCTTGTCCCATAGCAAGCACCCACGTCTTGTTGTCAGCGACGAATTTGGGCCAGTGAAAGGGACCCAAGGCTCTTTTGATGTAGGGTTGTAATTCACTATAATATTGGGGATGGCTTCGGTGAAATGAAAGGTGAAACAAGGGTCGACCTACGTTTGTATCACTGCCATGAGAGGATGCTGTATGGGGTCTTCATCCCGAAGTGACTTCAGCCACAAAAACACAAGAGCTGGGGCGTCTTCCTTTGAAGAACTCTCTCTACAGATTTTCCTGAGCTCATGGCAAGAGGGTGATTAGAACGATGCCTACATCAGGTCGTCAAGCAAGAATGCTGCCGCATTATAGCTAATAAGTCCCTTCAACCATTCAAAGGTAGAGTGTGGCCACAACGAAGAAGTGAACAGAGGCGCGTCACATTCTTCCATTACCTGACGAGAGGGTTAGTTAGAATAATCAGACCAACAGATGCTATAACAAATATTAGACAATCACCTTCACGGAGTGCTTGGTGAGCGTGCTCTGTGCAAGTAGCCATGTTCTGAATGAGGCTTCGACTTCCTTGAGATGGGGATGAGACAGGCTCCCTGGGTCCTTTCCAAGCAGCGAGAGAAGGTCAGGAAGATGATATACTTGGGTAGACATTGGGACGCAGGACGGTGTGCTTTCGCATTGATATGCGATGCATTATATGGAAATCCGAGTCGGCTTTCATGGTTATCGCATCCTTTAACCGGCACAAACAGGATCCCTGCGACGCACGTGGGCAGGAGGGCACACGCAGTCGACCAGAGGGCGAGCACGTGTGCGCACGAGATGATGACAGGGAAAAATACAATTCCGGTCACGCAAAATCAACTGTTAACGTTGTTCAGTCTGGGTTCTCTGACATCGGCTATTTAGCACATGCAATGAGGGAAAAAATAGAACGATACGTATATCAGATCATCAAGCAAGAATTACCGCGTTATCGCCATTCATATCCTGTGTCGCCACAACGAGGAAGTGAACAAAGGCGCGCCACATTCTTCCATAACCTGACGAGAGGGTTATGAATGAACAGATCATGTTACAGATGCAGGACAAGTATCAGACAATCACCTTCCCGGACTTCCCGGTAAAGGTGCTCTGTGCATGTAGTAGATATGATCTGAATACTAAGGCTTTGGCTTCCCTGAGATGAGGATTAGGTTTGTATACCTTACTAATCAGCGAGACAAAGTCAGGAAGATGACATGATACTCGGGTAGACAAGGTTTTCGCATCCTTGCGAAGCCTTCAAGGCATGGTTAACGGGATCAGACAAGACTGAGGATTTACATAAGCGTAGTACTAAGAACGCAATGACACTGGTCAAATGACAGTACAACAAGTTACATGGTAGACTTTTTCATAATCAACTGCAGGTGCTAGCAACTTGAACGTGATATTCCTGCGTGACAACCAGCAAATTTGAAAAGCTGGCACGCCCGGGAAAGACCCAAGTGACGGAATGGAGTCAGGGGCTTCCCGGCACCAAAGCCCGCGCTAAATATAGTCTAGGCTTGACTCGGAACGAACACTTTCAAGCGAACATTGACTCGTCGGGACGTTCTGTGCCACGATGGAATCCCTACCTCCGTTGACCACAGGCGCACACGCGACGCACTGTAACAGGTGTTTGCTCAGTCTCCCAAGTTCCCAGGTCGACATCGATCCATCCAAGTGTGTGACGTTCGTCGATGATCTTAATCCATCATGATCATCCGAACAGATTGGCCTTAGCATTCTACTGCATCGGGTCGTTGGACCTAACCGGCCAGTTCGCAAACGAAAGCAGGAACGTATCAGACAAGGAGGCTTGGAGGATATGGATATGGGCGCAGCAAATCCGTAAGGAGTTCCGTCGGTACTAACACTCGGAGTCATGAGAAAATTAATGATGTTGGAATGGCTTCCAGGGGGACCATGCGGAACTGGTTTCCGACCAGGGAATTACATGACGACCGACATAGAGCCGGTGATTGGCTTTTCTCATCACACCTACTAGCCCCGAACTTCCCTGACAATTTGAACCAGCCAAACTCGTATTCCGAGAACTCCCAGGACCCTCCCCATGTCATCTTGACATATACCGCGTTGCTCTCGCTCGCGATACTTCGCGATGATTTCACTCAGCTTGATCGTCTCGGGGTCGTCAGATTCTTGCAAGCTTGTCAGCGTGAAGACGGGAGGTGAACATCTATTTGCTCACCAATCTCTTTGTTTAAATCCTGACCAAGGAGAATGCTTTTTCAGCTTTTCTTCCGAGCCTTATGGAGGGGATTCCGACATGCGAACAACCTACTGCGCTTTTGCGATCAGTAGCATGCTGAACGATTGGTCAGGTGTACGGATCGAACCCGCGCTGAGGTTTATCGCAGCCTGCAGAGTAAGCGTTTCCCCCAAATCGCGCGCTCGCTCTGACGGATGCGTCACCCTAGACTTATGAGGGCGGGTACGGCCAGGTACCTTTTGCCGAGGCTGCAGGTATATCACGTCGCAATACCTCTAGTTTGTTTCTAATAACCGCAGGGGGTCCCACGTATTGCGCGTTAGCATCGGTCTTCCTTGCCGACAAAGGTTCCTCCCTCACCAGCGACGAGAGGAAACAGACCCTTCGATGGCTCACTCAAAATCAAGAACCGTCCGGCGGTTACCGTGGGCGGACGAATAAAGAAGCGGACGCTTGCTATTGTTTCTGGTGTGGTGCCTCTTTATCGGTAAGCTTCGACGACACGTTCGTTCATCTTCAAGTTGGTCCGTTTGAAATCCCACGGTCAGATTCTCGGAGCGCAAGATCTCGCGTCCGAACGGTCGCTTGCCCAATTCATAGCATCCTGTCAATTCAGGTTTGGTGGTATTTCCAAGGCTCCAAATGAACATCCTGGTCAGAAGCCCTCGGTGCTTTACTGCCTCGGATGGTAGCGCTGACACCCCGTTTCAAGATCCGTATCATACCTATCTGTCGTTGGCGGCGGTCGCGATGTATCCGCCGCCAAACGTTGTCGAGAATAGTTGGAAGCTCCAGCCATTGGATCCATTGCTGAATGTGAATGAGGCCACTTCCAGCTGGGCTAGGAAGTATATCCCAGGTAGATCATGAGTTGAGCTGTCATACTACTACTTAGCTGTGTTCAAAAAAGGCAGAGTTGTAGGGAAAGCACGAACGGCAATGCTGCTCAGTTCGGTGTCTATTGCGGTCGATTTTTTTTTTTTAATTTGGTTACATACATGGGTTTGGGGGACACGTGGAGACCATGTCGAATTGCCAGCACGCTTTCCGAGTCGTTGATAAAAAAACACAGTCTTCGCAGCAGAATCAACAGGATATGTAACATAAAACGACCCAAAAGTCATCGTCTCTGGTAGTATATCGGATAGTACATCCGCCTGTCACGCGGGAGAGCGGGGTTCGACTCCCCGCCAGAGAGTTACTTTTTCTTCGTCGCCTCTGCTTTTGCTTACGCAAGCTCACCTCAAACACCTCTTGTCCGTCTGCTCAACTTTCTACATGGCTTTCAACGAATTCGAAGAGAGCACACCTTGGGCAATCTCCAGAGCGGAATCGGGCGATATCGTCAAAGATGCGATTCGGAAAGAACGAGTGCTCAAGTAGGTCCCCCCTCTCTACTATCCGCCTTCTCGGCCCCTTCGTAAACTTTGACGTGCGCCAGAGTCTGACAACGCGCGCCGTACTCAGGGATGTTGCTGCTGCACAGGGTGATCTGAGAGGTGGGTGAGAATATATAATCATATCTGCCGATGCCGAACATGACGTTGTCGTGACGAACTTTCTTGCGCTCTTGTGCACAAACAGCCCTTGTGGCACGCGTGTATAGCGTCCAGTCTGACGTCGACAAGCTCACGTCCGAGAACGTGATGCTGCAGACATACATGGACAATCTGACGATGCAGGTGGCGAGACGCAAGTGATACACATACACATACGCTGGGTTGGAGGGGGGAAGGGCGCACGAGACGCAACGGATCATGTTGGGATGTGGGACATGTGATTCGTCGTCGCCGTGGGTGAGCATCCCACATTCCACTTATTTCCTTGCCTTTTTCCTCCTCAGCCATTTCGTAATTCAGTTACAGCCTCTAGGTCCGAATCAGTTGGACGGAGGACTGCCGCGGCGCTGGCGTCCAGAGCACGGTGTCCTTCTGGGAGAATTCTGGTTTCTGTGAGACGTTGGGAGGAGCAAGTCCAAGGCTGTCTCGGGAACCTGGACCAGCGCTTGCCTATACCATCGCCCAGACAATAAGCTTCTTGTTACTGTACATAATGATATACAGCATCCGGCGAGATATTCGGCCTAACGACACATTCCGATGGGTCGAACTCCCTGAATTATCACCTTCAGTGGGCCCGTACGAAACGCACCCATCCGCATCAATACGTTTACGAAGTTCATTTTCAACACAATTCTGATTGCGCGATCGTATGTCAAGTCAGGGATACTCATGCTTAGCTGCACCATAGATCTAGGGTATGTCGTCCCTTTGAACCGATGAATTTGTTGATGGCGGCCTCTTCCAACTCTTCCTCTGTCAACGTGTTGTCGTCCCTCGAACAAGTTTCGAGGGTACGTACGGTCGGCACGCCAGGCCTGGGCGTACCCGGGTTGATGCCGTCGCCTCTTTGCAATCTGAGTCAGGGCATTACATGGCGACGTGATTAGGGCGCAAGTTCAGGGGAAAAGACGCCATCGCTTGTCAGGGTCAACGGGTCGCACGTGCAAGTCGGAAGAAATCTTTCTAGAACGTCTTCTTGGAACCAAATCATCCAGTTTCCTGATCGTATCAGTCCCGGTCGAGCAGGAATCGATCCGGTTTTTGTCCCACCTTGTCGCGCTTCCAGCTCATATGAGAAAATCTTGACGTCGATTCTACGACGAACGTGCCAGCGGACAGGCTGATCCAGACGTGTGATACTACCCTAGAGCGTAGCTGCGCAGCATTCGGACGGACATTGCCAATTGTGTCCAACTTGCCTTGGCTCTCGAGTTTCGCGAGGGCCGCGATCGATTCTTCCACGGGGAATCGGGGACTCGGGATCGATGCGGGCGCACTGAAAGAGATCAAGACGCTTCGTACCCGCTCGGTTTCTCGTTGACCAGAATCGATGATTCCTTGTCAAGTTTTCTGCCCTTGAAATGAAAAAAAAAGAAAGGGATGAGCCATTATTGGACGTGCTCGAATCGCGTCAGTGCTTGATATTATGATATAGAAAGAGCGTTAGCCTCGGGAAATGAGATGCTCCATCTTACTTCAATGAATCGATTAATCATTTCGAGGTTCGTCGTGGATAATATTGTGGCGACCGTAGATCTTGCCTGATCAAGCAGCGTCCACGATATGATCATCGCGCGTCGGTATCAGCAGGAACTTCACGCGCAAGGTGCTGGTTCGCCTCTATTGAAAAAAATGTCGGCACCGGGGCGTTTCCAGTGATGCTTGCTATGATGGCCTCTAAAAATTGCTCGTCCGGGAAGAGATCTGGTCTCCACCTGGAAATCTGCGCATCAGTGAGGTGTTCCGGATCAACTAGTTCAAATTAGGGTACAGTATCATAGATGCTACTCACGTCATGTACATGGGGCCATTCTAGATCTGTCAGCAAGGGAGATCGATTTCTTATGACACCAAAATCATGGATTAGCGACTAACGACGTTGGATGCGGTTCCTCAGAGGTTAGCCGGCGCACGGGCCATTGCGCGAGAATGATGAGTTTTCACCGATGGAGGGATGCTTAGCGGATGGGACATAGTAAGAGCTGACCGGGCTTTAGATTGTAGATCGCGCTATCAGCCTGAGGGAGAGAAAAATTATCATATCTATACAGTCCCGTCATGGCGCGGAACAGTTGATCACCCCGGGCCGGGCCGGCACTACTGGCACGGGTTGACAAGGCATGCGACGTATCTGGCACGAAAATCCGAAGCACAACACGGAACTACCCTCGAAGGCGATGTGGTGTCACAGTACTGGTTGAACAGGGAACATGTGACACCCATATTATAGGACGCTAAGAATCAGTGACAATCAAACGTGGAATCAGCGCCATGGCCACCTCATGGACGCTCTATCGATTTACTTTTTGCAGTGTACATATACTTACTTCGCGGTCCGTCCCGGTCATCACTGCTTCCGAGTCACCCACGTGCGTACATATAAACTCACAGTGAGTATCGTCCCCCGCACAACGTCTCGCTTACTGGCTACAGGCACTCTAGTCATCAGATGCATCCTCGTTCTGTACATGACGAGCCGTCACTCGTAGAATGTGCACCCATTTCCCTCGGCTCAGCTGGACCTCAAGGAATACCATGGATTAGCAATTCGGTTTGATACAAAATGCTCCATGGCAGGTCCACCCACGTGCATAGTCAGCACTTACATATAAACTCCCAGTGAGTGTTATCTTCCCCCGCACAATGTCTCACTTACGAGCTATAGGTACTCTAGTCATTGGGTGTATCCTGGTTCTGTATATCAGACGACGAGCCCTCACTCGTCGAAATGTGCACCCATTGCCCCCTGGACCTCAAGGATTACCATGGATCGGCAATGTCATCGGGTTTGATGCAAATGCTCCATGGCAGACATATACCAACTGGGCAAAAATCCATGGTAAGTTGCCGCTCTGGCAGAATCAATTTTACTCCATTCACTCGTTGATGCATACGTTGGCTCAGGCAATATAGTCTATTCTCGATTTCTAGGAAAGGATGTGATCATCCTCAGTTCAGAGAAGGCTGCCCATGACCTGCTGGAGAGACGGTCCACGAACTATTCAGATCGCCCCAGTTTCCCTGTCGTGGTGGACATGTCAGTCTGTTTTTTCTCATCGTGCTGCTAAATTAAATTTGAATATTCCAGGTATGGACTGGAATATGCTTCTGGTTTGTTGCAATACGGCGATAGATTGCGCTTGCATAGGCGGTTTTTTCATCAAACATTTCGACTTGATGCAGCACCCAGATTCTTTCCTTTGCAACACCGCAAGGCATGCCAACTTCTGCGGCAGCTGCTCGCCACACCCGAACAATTCGATGATCATATATTTGAGTAAGTCAACGCGTTTGTTTAGAAAGATCCCGCTCAACCCTCAATCGAGATACACGGTGTCGATCACTCTGAACAGTACATATGATTATGACCCAGCATCAACAAAGGACGAAATCTTCAACCTCGTGGCAAACTACCTACCCATTCTTATGTCCACTTTGCGTCCAGACACTATGCTTATACTCAGCACCTTTCCATTTCGTGAGTCCATCCGCGTGCCTCGTTCATGTTTATTTACAAGACAAATCAACTTGCAGTGTCCCGTCTTCCTTCATGGTTTCCCGGTGTATCATTCAAAAGAAACATGGAGGTTGCGCGTGCGTATACCAAGGTTTACCTCGAACATCCGTTCGAGTACTCTCGTCGAAGAGCGGTAATGGATACTTCGATGCGATCACCTATATCAGGCACGCTGAATTATTTATCTAGTCACGCGATCATGTCGTACCGGCGATGGTGTATGACGGACTGCAATTCATAGAAGAGAAAGGGCTTTCGTCTGAAAAGTCTTCCATGAAAGCGCTGATGCATGCAGCTGGGACCGCATTTTTGGGTGCGCAGCTCAAATGTTTCGGTCTTGAGATATCCCCATTCACCTCGCATAATCTTCTAGCCGGGTCAGAGAGTGTATGCGGCACATTATCTTCCGGGCGGTAATCTTCAATAACAATCAAATTAGACCACTGCAACCCTCCAAAAATTCTTTTTGATGATGATGTTGAACCCCGCAGCACAAGAAAAAGCACAAGCACAAATTGATGCAGTCGTGGGCAAACGCAGGTTGCCGTCCATTGAGGATCGGCTTTTGTTGCCCTTTGTGGATGCCATTCTTCGGGAAACGCTTAGATATATTCCTGTCAGTCCGCTGGGTTCGTGATTTCGTCCCGCCATCATTGTCAGTCCTTCTGACCCGACACGCAGCATTTCCTCACGTTACTGTGGATGACGACGTATATGAAGGATTCTACATACCTAAAGGCTTGCATTCCACGATCTCTGTGAGTGACCAGACATCTATTGACATCACTTCCAGGTGCCTTGATTGTAGCGAATGTGTGGTGAGTGTACTACCCTTATTTTACATAGACTTCCAAACCATATTTCTGTAGGTCAATGGTACACGACGAAGCTAGATACCCCAACCCACATGCGTTCATCCCCGAACGATTCCTCAACGATGACGGCTCTCTGAAGCCGAATGATGTGGAACACCTTGCGTTTGGATTCGGCCGACGCATTTGTCCCGCAAGGCACTTTGCAGACGCGTCTCTGTGGTCGATAGTCGCCAAGGTCCTGGCCGTCTTCAAGATACTGAAATCCATGGACGAGCACGGTGAAGAAATATCCATAGAACCGAAATTCTCGGGCGGGGTCGCTATGTGAGTGATGTGGGACAAACATGTGGTGGATATAGTGCTAAGTCTGTGTGGCAGACACCCCCTTCCTTTCAAGTGCAGGATCGTACCCAGGTTTCCAGGGATGGATACCGGGAAACTGGAAGAGCTCATTGGCGCCAGCAATGCTTAACGAAATCTGGACCTTTCTACTACAGAATTGATGTAAGCGATATATATATGTATACTTGCTTGATGCAAGAAGACTTGGAGGTGGTTCATGCTTCATTATGTTTTATCCGGATGACTTGCAATGATCGTGTAGTTGTGTAGTCGTTTTGATAGCTTGACTATATGCTTGAACTACTACTAGGAGTCAAGATTTATGCCGAATTGTTTGCCGTAATAAGCTGTTGACGGCGAGCCGCGTCGATGTCGCGCAAACTCAAGGCGATCCGACCCGGGCCCGACACGTTGATCGCCGCTTCCCCGGACAACGGTCCTCGTCCTCGACGGAAGGCAAGAGACCGTCTCAAGACCTGCGTCCTGGAAGAACTCTGGGCGATCTGGAAAGCCAATCCCCGCGTGCCCTCTATCGAATCCAGGCGATTATGGGCTGTCTCCCGCAACGCAAGCCCTCATCTAGTCGACAGCTGGTTCTTACGCAGAAGAACAGGCGCGAAAAAATCAGGACAACCGTTACTGGACGGATCGTATAATCTTTCGCTCGACCAGCCAGCTGCGCCAAGGCGAGAACCCTCCGCGACCCCTGTCAAACCTGAACAAGTTGAAGCTATTCCCGACCTGTCTTCCGATGACACGCTGGCCTACCCACCGGATGACAACAACCCGAAGGACCTAGATGCCTCTTCTGATACCATTTTTGATGAAGATACGTTCACAGAACTAAAAGGAACCGAGACGACTGCATACAATCAGCAACTTCGCTCTAAAGATTGCCAGTTTCAACTGAAGCTGAGGTTTGGCGCGATTCTCTTCTCTCATATTATTGACTGCCCTTGGTCTCAGCTCCGTTGATCTCGACACAGCAGACGATCAGCCTGACGAAGATACCCCGTCGTTCGGAAGTCACTCCCTTCCCATCTGCAACCAGGGAATGGGAAATGTGTCCGACTTTACGTGTATACTTTGCTCCGAGGTGTCCGACCAAGGTGACACGAGCATCTCTTTCAAAGAATCTCCGTATATGCGCCAGTCTGATATGCCGGCACCCCAGACGAGGACCTACTCCACTTTGACACGACTTGTAATTCGACAGGCAATCCGTCCATGCTATATCCACGTCTCGACTTCCCTTCCGACATGCTTTCGGAACTCTCTGCCATTCCGTTCTTGTTTCGCACACCGTCTGCGGTACTCCGCGACACCATGACCGACTACCGAGGTGTGGATGACTGGTCGATGGTCGAAGATGAGTTAGGGCGTCTCGTGAACGATGGGTATCTCGATTTTTCTTTTCTCGACGATCCATGGCTCGCCTCGGTGGAGTTGTTTGATTGAGCCTCAGTGACGTCACGCTCGTTTACTCCTCTTCGAACATCACGCTGTCGTACTGTTTGTAATCAGCATCATGCTCCACAGATACAGAACATGTCGGAAAGGTTGTTTATAGATCGCTAGTAAAATATGTGGTGACACTCACCCAAACGACGCTGATTATGTAACAGAAATTACAGTTCTCCATGAACGTCAACGCTGTCTGTCTGCCCGTCCACCTGGTCGCCCTCATCCGCCGCATCGTCAATGTCATCTCCCTCACAAACCTACACTACTTGCTCACTTTCACTCAACAACATCAACCCCTTCCTCCAACAGATGCCAATCCTCCTCCTCCGCTGCCTCCACACCACAACACCATCCATCGCTTGATGAACAACCCCACGCTCTTTGATCCCCTCAGAGCCCCACGCTATCCCATCGTCCTCTGCCACGGTATACTCCTCTTTCTCTCCCACCAACCTCACCTCACCTCACCTCCCCAGGACTGTACGGATTCGACGTGAGAGGCCCCGCTGCATTCCCCAGCCTACGTCGACACTATTGGTCGTCCGTGTTGTCCATCCTCAAGCACAAACTCGGTGCCGAAGTCATCGTCACAGGCGTCCCTGCGTCAGTCGCCGCATCACTCTACCGTTTGCCCATCGACCACTCACACACTCCCAAAGTACCGGTTCCATCGCGTCCAGGGCAGAGAATCTCGACCGCATCCTTCAGCAAAAGGCGCGTGGCAGGGGAATTAACCTCATGGCCCATTCCATGGGTGGACTCGATTGTCGACACCTCATCACCCACGTTCGCCCAACCGAGTACGTCCCCCTATCGTTGACTTCTATAAACACCCCCCACTGCGGAAGTCCTTTTATGGATTGGTGTGCGGTAAGTATCATCCCATTCATCTTAGCTAGAAGAACCGCAGACGAAATCGACACGACCAGCAATATCTCGGTCTCGGTCGCAAACAGGACGAACTCATACGTGCATACGCAATCGACGCCGAACGGCAAATTCAAACAGAACCACAACCGACGTCCTCACAACCGGGCCTCCCGTTCGAGAAACACGATGCCGCCTCTCTTCTGTCACTCTCGACCCTCCCTTCGTCGTTCACAACCCTCCTCCTATCGCTAATCGACTCGCCCGCATACGCGTGCTTGACGACCTCGTATCTCAACGACATCTTCAATCCGTCCACGCCCGACGATCCACACGTCAAATACTATAGCGTCGCCTCGCGCATACACGAGATGAATATTTGGCACCCCCTCTGGCTTCCCAAGATGGTCCTCGATGACACAGAAAAGAAAGCACGGGAAAAACCCATGGCATCTACTCGAGAAGACGAATGGGGAAACGATGGACTGGTCACCGTACAAAGCGCTCGGTGGGGCAAATTTCTTGGCATCGTGGATGGCTGTGATCACTGGGAAATTAGGGGCGCACGAGGTTTAGATCTCAACGTCGAGTTGCCACCGGGAATAGGCAGTATCACGGAGGGTTGGGCATTGGGGGACTGGTCTAGGTTCATTGGCGCGTGGAGGAAACAGGAAAGGAGCGCTTCGGGGGAGCTCGAACTTGCCCAGGCTACCGGGCAGACCGAGCAGATCACACAGGAAGGTCGCAACGATCCCGTCGTCAAAGCGTCGACGGATCAGCTTTCTGCGGTGTTCGATTGGATCGTGGAACACAACGCCTCGCCTATGAAAGAAGGGCTTCCATCCAAGAAAACGGACATGAACGAGATAGCAACCAAGTTCGACTTGGAACGCTTCTACCTCGCTCTGGCACGTGAGCTGTACAACGAGGGTCTGTAGTATCTATCATTCTCGCATCGTCTCATGTCGTCCGATGAACATGCCAAAGGAATTCTATTTTAACAAGGCTATTTTACTGTGATGAGTTATCTACAACTGGCCCCAGGTACTTCACTTGATATCACCTTCTTATTGGGCGAGGTTGCGAGCAAAGTGGAAGAAGTCTACGCTCGACCCATTCACGCCGTATTTGTAGATCTGAAGGGAAAAAAACAGACAGTTCAGTGGTGAATGCGCCAAGTCACTGTGCCGTCACAAGACGTACAAAGTGCGAAGCGACCCAGCTAGAGAACAGAGCGCGTTGGTAAGGCTCTGGAAGCCTTTCGAGCAAGATGTCAATGCCAATCTGATCAACCAATGTCTTCGGGACGGCTTTGCGTATGACACCCCTTCTACTTGGTAGATCATCGAACAGGTCTGAGCTTTCGAGCTCGGTTTGAAGATCGTTGAGCGAGCTAGAGAGCTCGTCCGAGATCTGGGTCCGTGGCTTTTCGCCCTTGACACGTGCATGTTCACGCCAGATGCATTGGAATTCGGCAGCAGCGTTCTCCGTGATCTTGGATTGGATATCTTTGACATAGCTCTGGTAAAACGCCGAGGGTTTTCCATCCTTGAAGATCATGAGATCGACGTATTCCTGGGTTGACAGCGCAAGACCGGCAAGAACTTCAAGAGATGAACTAGTCACACCACCTGGAACAAGGTCAGATGACGGTCGAGCACCAGAAGAGAAAACGAAACAATTCACCCTTGTTCGCACTGGAGTCCTTGAACAGAATGACTTTGCGTTTCTCCAGATGGAGCCGTGCTTGTTGCGTCATGAACAAGTTCGCTCCCTCGACGATGTACTTGAAGTGGGGCTTGCCCTCTGTATCACACAAAGCAGCAACGTTGGATATGTTGACGGCCTCAGGACGACCACCACAAGGCACAAACAAGTCTGCCTTGAACCTAAAATGTGCCCCATTTCTGAAATCTGTCCCATCGAGAACGATCTCGCCGGCTTCAATGGGCCGCCGCATCAGTGAAACGCAGAATAAGGTTCCAGTGATGAATTACGTACATGGTAGCTTGATATCATGTTCCTCGACCTTGACAAGGTACCCGTCCTTGCTTAGCTTGGACTTGTTGAAATTGGAGACCGGTACCCTCAACTTGGCAAGGCGTACAAGCTCCTCACGGTTAATACCAGCGGGGTCTGTGAGAACACCACTGCCATCGATGATCGCAACAGTCTTGTCCGAACTCAACAAGATTTCGTCTGTTTTCTCATGAGCACGTGATCAGAAAGTAATATATGCATACGTACTAGAGCCAAGATCCCCGTCTTTCAATCAGGCTGGTTAGAACCACCCAATCAGAATTAAACGAGCTTCACTCACCAGGGCCACCAGTCTGAACCTTGGTCACATCCTTCTCTTTGAGGCCAAGTTGCTTGTAAATACCCAACACATATTGTCGGATCGACAGAGAAGTCATCCCGTATGTGTCATGAGGCACTCCACCAAGGCGCTCAGCACTCTTACCAGTGGTGAATGATTTCCACCATGTCTCTGCACCACGACGACGGGCGTGTACTAAGGCATGATCAAAATCACCGGACCAGATTCCCAAACGACATGCTTACACGCTGCCCAGTCCATCATATCCGCGGTACCCTCTGGAGCACGACTCGTCAGAACAGGACAAGAGGACCAAACGACCAAACGAACCATCAGGACCAAAGAAAAGCAGTTCTGGTTTGCCATAGAGATCGATGAGACGCTCCTTGATTCCGGGAGTTTGCCCAGGTATCAACAAATCTATGATCGCCTACGGTGGGCTGATTAAAGACACGCCAGGATAGATGTATGCGACTTACATCTACGTATTTTTCGAAGCAAAGCCTCGGGCTTGCTCCTATCCTGTAAAATGATGCTGCTTAGTTCTTGTCCCACGAGCGAACATCAATGACGCACGAGGGCAAGATGGTCCCCTTGGCACCTCCTTCGGGTATATCTTTATTCTTCAGAGACTGTGTGAAAGCCAGACCATAGTTTTCATCAAAGAACATCCTCTGGTTGATGGAGTAGTTCCTACGAACATGATCAATAAAACGTGATAAAAATCCAGACCCGATTCACTCACTCCTTGTTCCTAGACATCACGACACGGATACCGCCGCGGGCAACATCTCTGAAGCGAATATGGAATCCACGGAATTCGTTTCCAATGATAAAGAACATGCCAAATGGCTGCTTAGGGTATTCTACCTCTGGCAGGAAATCAGGTGTAAGGCGGAACGAAAGAGCGACTTTGGTTGGCTGATAAAAGTTGGTCTTGAGTACGTGCCTGGTAAGATAGGAGTCAACGAGATCATCCGTAAAACTCAATGGTAGACGTACTTGTTGAAAATCAGGAAACTTTCAAGAACTTGCAAGTCCTGCTTGTTGGGAACAGTGCGTCTGATCTTGTCGTACAACTCCTCGTCTGTGAGAGGTTGGGTGGTCTGCAACCGCTGGAATGATAGGGTAGGCCTGAAATGCTTCATCAGAAAGACGCTCGAGTACTATAACAGTAGACACACTTGAGTGATTCATCATCAACGGCAGGGTAGTGAACCATGGCAAAGTTGACATAGAGCAGACGTATCTATGATTATTTGAGAACGGTTGTCATGATTACTGTCATCCATACTTACAAGCTCCGAGTGGGCATGAATGACTTGGGCGATGCTCTCTCGCGTGAATGTCTCCTCTCTGAAACGCCTCTTGATGCCGTTAAGGACCTCCATATGGAGGGCGTTGGATTCATCCAAAATGTTCTTCAAATGGAGATATGCAGGCCCGAGACGATTGCAAAAGTGTTGCGCAAAGACCCAACCACAGTCTGATGATAGGGTGGTCAGGATTGCACAAAGGGAACCCGATGAGATAGATGCTCACAAGCGTACGTCGCTTCTTGGACAGCGTGGTTCGAGTTTTCAGGATCAAGAAAGAATGGGTTGTCGGGGAGGCAATACAACAGGGAAGCCTCCTTCATGACTTGGAAGATTGAACCCTCGATCGGAGCAGCAGTTGAATTGGGCATCGGATTGAGATACAAGGATATAATCGTGACGCCGTTGGAGAACTGTTCCACATACTTGCGAGCCGAGTATAATTGGTAGAAATGGTAAAGATTGGAAAGCGCGCTGTAAGGTATATCTGTGAGTACAGATGCAGCATTGGGAACGAAATCGTACCTAAAGAAATGCGAGGTTCCACCCATCTTGTAGCCGATCACGAGACGCCTCTCGCGACTACCCTCGACCTCAAAGACTTCCATGACAGGACCATAACGGCTTTCGACCTGCCACATTATCTTCTGGTAGATCTCGAGCGTGTTTTCGGTAGCCTTTTCGAGGAATACCGGATCAGAGACAGTTCGGATTTCGGTCCGTCCATCAGCACGGGACGATGGGGGAGGCTGAGCAGGGAAATGGCACTTGGTCACGAAGTAACAACGGAGCTGCTGAGAGGCACTGGTCGCGGAGATAGAACCCGTTGAACGATATGTTTCCAAACGGTAACAGTTGCTCGGAGTCGAATTATCGAGGAACAAGGCATCGATTCTAGAAAGAACGGCGATCAGTGGTGGAAAGATGCACAATTCGTTTAGAAATACCTGGATTCACAAGTAGCGCCGGGTCCTTCGGTGGATGTCAATCCAGGAGCGCTGGTATGTATAAATGTGGCGCCGCTTCCTTTTTCGTCGATTCGCTCAAGATCGATGACGAGCTTTGAGGGATCGTGCTTGGTGAACGCGAACACCTTGGCACCGAAGAGCGAGATGATGTGGTCAGAGATGACGGAAGGCGACTCGTTCTGGAAGTAGGTGTCGTCGATGCCGAGATGCGAGTAAAACCACTTGACTTCGTTGGCGACCAACTCGCGCGGGATGAAGCCCTAGTGTGAGAAAATGATCAACAGATGGGCCAGGGGAAGGGGGGGAGAGGGTCGGCAATGGCAATGGCGATTGAACCTGACCTTGGCGGTGACGTCGGCCAGCACCTTTGCGCGCTGCTCTTCCTTGCCTTTGAACACTGGGGTAGTGTACCCGGGTAAATTTTTCACCCGCTGGAGAGATGCCTCGCTGCCGGCCTTGGAGTTTGCGTTTGGGCCATACGGACCGTCAGCCATGTGAGGGTGGAGCCCTGGTTGTGGATGTGGAGGAGCGGAAGACATAGGAATGGAGGTCAAAATGGGAAAGGATCAATGATCTGGATGGGTGGGGAGAGACGCAAATATTTATACGACGGATGCGGCTCTAGCCTCTCGGCAGTAAGAAAGAAGATCCGGGGTACTAGGAACGTTTATGTATTCAACTTTGACAGTATACTAATCTGAAACCCATGACAACACTTGATCTTTCTATCGAAGCGCATCCCTGTGTTCTAATACTCTCTCCACTGAATTGTTGCCAACCAATTTGTGTCGCAGGTAGACGGTTGCAAGATCTCCAATCTGCAATACACTCTCGGATGCTAACACTGTGGGTCTGATTCCTGTACGTTATTACCATTGGCAAGATCCGGAACGCGAGTCATAACCCTGGCAGTGATCTCAGGTGACGCGGGCTATCAGTAATAGGGCGAAAAAACCGGGGAATAACTCGGATATAATCGCGCCGAACCCGAGCCATCCCGCGTACCAGCTTGCAGCCCGCTGCACCTTCCGCGTTATTGGTGGATATGATAGTAGAGGGTTGGCGTAATCCGTGTAGATCCGTACGTTCTTGCATTCGTAATTCACTAGCGTGGTAATCTATTTGTGCAACTGCGGGGAGCCGTCTCAGAGTCGAAAAGGCAGCATTACTGTGGCAGCACCCCATTCGAAGACCGGGTATCAGTGTCAGTGATCGTGAAAGATGAAAATCAGAAACTTTACTCCTCCGTTTATCTGATTGGGACATGGACACATCATAGTCTATAGTCTATGATGATAGATGTGACCTAGGTATCTGCAATTCGGGCTGTGACACTGGTCTGTACCATCAGTTTAACTTGTACGTGCCTTGGAATTGAAACATTGATGCGGCAGAACAATCAATATCCAATCTGTTGTCTTGGTTACTCCTTCTGAGGGAGGAAGTCAAGCTCAAGGTTCGTTCTAACATCAAGCTGATCCGGGTCTTCGATGAGTCACAAGTTCAGGATTTCTCCCGGGCCATTCCAGGCTGTTATTGTTCAAACAAAACGATCTTTCCGACTGTTTGTTCTTTCTGGAAGGCCCAGAAGTTGCAAACTAGGTTCAATTGAATGCAAATGTTCGGTGGTGTCAACCGCAAACTCAGCTATCAATGACCCCACGAGAGCTGCTCATCTATAGTAGATTTCGTTCTTTTGACATGCCAGTAGAAGCGCCCACATATGCTACGCAGACGGATACGGCCGACATACAATCGCATGTAAAATCCTACATTACAAGAGCCTTCATTCTCGGTATAATTTGTTTCTCCTACTGCATCTCGGCCAAGCTATCCCGGACGTACTCCTCAAACAAGGACTTCCAATCCTTATGCCATCGGCTAAGTGCCGGCCGCCCTTCGGCTACGTCGGCCGCACCCCACATAATGCGCAGCTGGTCTAGCTCCCGCCGTGCTTCATTATCAGGGCAGAGAATGTAAAACTCCCCCAAGCGTACGTGGTCGAGCATGTAAAGAACCGTTTCCTCCGCTGTCCAAGCACCAGCCGGTTTTACAGCCCCGGAGCGTGCCGTCAGCCCTGTAAAGGTCCATCCGGGACTTTACAAATATCAAGATTTCCACTGATATGGGACATATCGGGAGCTTCGAACTCACACAAACAGGTGGGCTGTGACATTGCATGCGGGACGTTCCCGCAATTCATATGCCAAACCTTCGGTCAGGCTCTTTATTGCCGCTTTCGTGGCGTTGTAGGCCGGATTGCCACTGTTTTGCATTACATTTTATTTATAACTGAAACCGAAATGGGGACGACCCACGGAGGATTAGTGATCCCTTGCTTGGAACCAGTATTGATAACCATGGCCTGGTTTTCCTGGTACAACATCGACTGGCAAGAACAAAGGTGATTTGATTACCACAGGAGGTAGGGCAAGACATACGGGCACAAAGGTTTGCTGTACGTTGACAACTCTGAAACAACAACAAAAAGGGGTCAGACAGCGAGTTGCTTCCGAGGCGTGGGACGCATACCCAAACACGTTGACTTCAAAGGTGCTTCGCCAATTATCAAGCAGCTCCCAGGACTTGCTATCTGGACCGATAGCGGCGTTGTTCATGAGAACGGCAACCTGTGGAATTAATCGCGCAGTCTCAGCAACTATCCAGTGATCCTGTGGCAAAAAAAGCTCTCACCTCCCCCCAGGCCTCGTAAACCTTGTCTCGAAGACGCTGTACGTCCCCAATCTTGGATACGTCGGTGGGTATGGCGAGGACGTTGGCATCGCCGGTGATCGCCGCAACCTCTTTCCCCGCATTCGCCAGTTCGTCCTCCAGAACGTCTGCGAGTGCGATTTTAAGGCCCATCCTAGGCGCCGTGCGATGAAACGTGACCCGGAGGTGAATAGCGCCAGGAGGAGTGAGGGCGGAGATGGTGACGTAGATGGGTCACGCTTCGTCAGGACTGACGAGAGGGAGGAGAAGCGATGTATATGCGCACTTTGCAAGCTCGATAGCAGCGGCTCGCCCGATGCCACTCGCAGCACCAGTGATGACCGCGACTCTGCCGGCGTGGATGACGGGGTGGACGCCGCTATCGACGGCCGAGAGGCCACCGAAGCGCCTGCGGGAGGGAGTTGTGCCCCGTAGGGGACGAAGAGGCGATGGACCGCGGTCCAAGGACATCATGATGAAATGTGTTTGTAAAGAGAACAGATAGATAACGTTGATGATGATGATGATGAGTCGACTCTAATCGCAATTATAGAGTGACCGTCACACGGTGTCAGGGGGGGTATCATATCGCCGAGACCCCGGATCGATTTTAGCCTATCCATAGAGTACACCGTGGCGATGCTGGCCACGGACTTACACAGCTTACTAGCACAGTGACAACGAACCAAAGAGAAAAGACATATCCAACTGTCCTACATCACCCTTCCATGGACCCATCTCCGTTCAGCCCTGCAGGCGTCTCGATGCCCATCTTCTTCCGAACGACCTCGAACGTCTTGAGCATCTTGCGTCGTGCTCCAAGCGCTGCTACACCCTTGGCCTCCAGTCCTGCATCACCCAGCATGACCATCTCTTGCCACTGCATCTTCTCAAAGTTCGGTGTATACTTGTGCAGCCTCAGGCTCCTGAGCCAGGCCGGGATATCGCCGAGCAGCGCCGGGTCAACGTCCTCTTCGTCCTTCTTCCCGCTACTCCCGCTTCCTCCGCTGATATTTCCACCTGAAGAGCCTGTCTTCGGAATTCCAGGTGACCGACCGCCACCGCGGCTCCTGTTGTTGCTGTTGCTGTTGTTGCCCTGCATCGCAGCCTGCTGTAGGCTCAACCAACTCTGTGGCGTGAATCCTGCAGCCATCTGAGCCGCCAGCATCTGTGCCTCAGGCGTCATTCCCATAGCGTTCATCTGTGCTTGTAGATTCAACATGTTCATCTGCAAAGGGTTCATGCCCGCCAGCAACCCTGCAGAGGGTAATCCCATGCCTAATCCGGGACTACCCAGTCCTGCCATATTGAACCCGCCCATACCAAGTCCGTTCAACGATGCATTAGGCTCCTCGCCAAACCTGTTGGGGGTAGACAACGCAGGATTCCTGGCACTATTCCATTGCCCTTGTTGGGCACCAGTGAACTGCGCATTGTTACTGGGGGAGGCAGGCGCAACGACGTGCTTGCGGTGGGCGGATTGCTGAGAGGAAATAAGATTGCCTTCGTTGTCGTAGACACTACTGTTCTGGTTTGTGGTCTCTGATACGGTTCCGTTGGTATTTGCGCCCTTGGATGGACGGCGGAATGACTTTGGATCGGCCATAAGAGGAACTCGGCTACCAGACCCGTTCCAATCGTTCAACTTGGCAGCAGCAGCGTCCAGGTTGTGGGCGCTTTGCACGTCCTTGAACATGGGAATGAGGGGTGTATTTACGTTGCTCGCCCAGCTGTCGCCGACCATCGGAGACAGCCCATCCACGCGAGGGGTTCCAAGCGAACCACTAAACTCCGTGCTCTTGGGTCTCGAGTTGCTGTGGGTGGGAACGAGGATCTCTTGTGCGGGTGAATTGGGATTTTGTTCTGCGACTTGACTGAGAGCGGAACCCCATGTGGTGCGGGTGTCGCCGCTGGCAGTAGCCAAGATGGGAGCAGAGATACGGTGTGCAGCGTTGCTCGCTTTGAGTTTCGCCCTTTGCTGGGCAAGGGTTGCAGCAGCATCGCTGTTGGATCCTAGGACAGCAGAGTCGGGGGAAAGGAAAGATGAGCTTTCCAAGGCAAGTGATTGTCGGTTCTGACTGCCGCTGAACACACGAGGGGACGAAGGTATAGGAGACTTTAGAGATGGCGACTTGAGTGTCATCTGAGCGAGCTTGGCTTCCATCTGACTCTGCATCGAACCTGTGTTCCGAGTTGGCATGACTCTGAAGTACATGGAGAAAAGGGGAGCTTACCACCGACCGCTGGGCTTAGCAATGCGGTCATTGGATCCGATCGGGCCATCTGCTGCAAGACGGTGATGAAAAACCTTATTTGAACTTGGGTAGATTGTTGCAAAAGGCTGTAGAGAGCAGCTGTGCGTTCCGCTTCAGAGAGCACTTTGAACCCTACAAAAGCATGAGTGGAAACGAGTGCGAAAAACAAGGGCGGGGACGAACATTGCTCGATTGCGCTTAATTCCTCTTTGAAGTTGACATCCAAGGAGGCAGCAGCCATGTCTTCGAGGGTTTCCTCGTAATTTTGAAGATTCTCGAACCATTGGTCGATAGCCTCTGATTCTGGAGTCTGAAACATGGTAGCGCTACCGAGCAACTCGCTGGTGGGACGGGCGGCACTACCGCCGCCGGGTGGACGGGGCGACGCAGGGCCAAGCGTCTGACGAGGACCCATGGAAGAACGTGCAGTATTGGAGGAGCGGCCAGAATCTGGGATGTGAGGAGAGGGGGAAGGGCTTGAAGGGGGACGAAGGGAAGTCATTATATCCGTGATTGAAAATGTGTGGAAAATGAGGACAAAAGGAAAGATCCGCTAGCGGGAAGATTGAATAAAAGAGATGGATTGTTCCTGATCGGTGGGGGAAACGTGGAAAGGGTGTGTCTGTCTTGAAGGCGAAGAGCACGTCTGAGTCAAACTTACTTGTCGTACTACGCAACTGTATCTAGACGAGACCAGCGGAGCCTGCCGGTCTAGGGGGAAAAAAAGTTTGCAGAGCGTCGACGTTGTACTTGAGAGCGAAGACGAGAGCAGCAGTGCGACGGAGTTTCAACTCGAGGCTGAGTCTACCAAGTGCCCTTTTTTTTTCTCGTGTTAGTGATGAACAATAATGGGGAGTGGATCAATGCCTTGTTGGTCGTGACTTGCAATGAATAATTCCGTTCCTAATAGTCTCAGGACTAATTCGCTGTAAGTCGGCTCCTCAGACTGGCACATTGTCTACATCGTTCCAACGATACCTTAGACGACGAGCCCATCCCGGGATGTGCTTTGAGCGTGGCCGCAGATTTTAGGCCTTTCCATTCATTCCACAGACCTGACAACTCCGAGTAACAGTCATACGAAACGCTGCTGATTTGATAGATAAGGACTAGTACTCAGCAAGATGAAGCCCGCCAAGTATTCGCCATCCGCCATGAATGGCCTCGACACATTTATGCAAGGTACGTTCAACGTTGAGCACCTCTTTTTTTTAACTTCATCGCTCCGTCATCATACTGCCGCATCCGCATACTTGCTGACAATAATTTATCAAAGTTCCACCTATTCGAACAAGCAATAGAACTAGTTGTGGTATATCTAACAAAATGACCCAACGAGGGCCACAATCTCAAAAATCTTAGAGTACAGAGGGCATCCGAGGACGCCCAAGTACACGTTATCCCCAATCTCCGTGGCTATCGAGGCATTACCCCGCCTCGTGAAACACTCAGTTGATCCGAATACGTACTGGACACGATAGAAGCATGCATACGAGCTTACACAACCGAACAGCGTGGCACCCCGCGGCATCGGGTGCTGATGAGCGTGACGAGCTCATTACTACGTCCTTGATCCAAGATTAGATAGATATCGTGCAGGAGGTGAAGACCCTCTCCCCCCCCAAGGTTCGGAGCCTGGGTGCACTAGAACATTCAATACGAGCTGGCCACCTGACCCACTCTGCCCCCATCAACCAACCAGACTGCGCCGTTGACGTATGCGCCAGCGCGTCCAGCCAGAAACAGTATCGGACCGGCCATCTCAGCCAACGTGCCCGAACGACCAAGGGGGACGGCGTGAGCGAGCAGCGCAGGCGTCAGATGCTCCTGACTAGTCATTTCTGTCGACATGACCCGTCAGTCATCATGCGTCCGATCGGCCAGAAGGAAAAAAACAATCTGAGCACGTACCACTGGGCCATACACCTGGCTGTCGTGCGACTCGAGGTGAGCCCGGCATGTTGAGAAAAAGCGCGAGAGGACACACGTACACATAAAATGTTGCTTCGAATGTTCCAGTCGGCGAGGAGGTTCGCAAGGAGCTTTCCGAGATGTGTGCATGCATGCTTCGCCAGAGTATACGAAATGGAGAGGACACGCGCATCCACCCTAAAGGAGCCAGATGAAGAAACGGTGATCACCTGAGACGTAGGTAGTGGCGAGCCTTTCACCGAGACCGCGGCTGAGAGTCCAGGCACACTGTTCGGAAGGGGTAGACTTGCGCTGGAAGGCGAGGGTGGCAACGAGTAATATGGCGTAGAGCGTCCATTGGACGTGGGCACTCGATACGACCCATCCTCGGCGGTAGCTCCATTCAACGAATCGCTCTGCTTGGTGGCCAGTTTAGGAGGCAGAGCTCCGCGTCTTAAATTCCCTAGGTGGAGCAACTCGAGAAACGCCACCGTCGTATAATAAACCGCGGTCACGTTCGTTTCGAACGTCTCCGAAAACCCAACAGGCCCGCCGGTATTCCAGAGGATGTTCTGAAACGATTTGATAGACGGTAGAGTTTCTTCTTTCGGTAAATCAGGGTCGTCGAGCGGGGATGGTAGGTGAGGGGGGAGTAAATTGCGAGCTATCCCTGCGTTATTTACAAGAAGATCGATGTATCCATGCTGGGATTTGACAGTCTGCACCATAGACGTGAGCGAGTCCCGGGAGGTGATGTCGCCTTGGAGAGGAATGATCTTTCCGAATTTCTGTACTCGACGTTATTCAGGGGCTAACGGGGAAAGCAAGGACGAGAGACGGACATTATTATCCAGGGCAGCCTTTTGCAAGACATCGAGACGGCGGCCGATGATGTACACTGTAGCACCGTTGTGCTCCAATGACGTGGCGATCATGAGACCAATACCTCGAGAGTGGGTGAGCGCGTTGGGACAAGACATGGCATTGAAGGAGATATATACCCGTTCCGCCTCCAGTGACCACGGCGACCTGACCTTCTACGTTGAACAGACAAGCTGGATCAGTTGATGGATTCATGTGTGGGATAGCAAGGATGAGACAGGGAAAATGGATCTCAGAGTCTGGGTTCGGTCGGTGGGTAAAATGCCGCCCCCGACCGAGAGAACTGGCCCGGCTATTGAATTGATATAGCTTCCTTTCTACCCCAAATTGACAAGAGCGTTATGAGACGGTGCGGCGGCAGTTGTTGGTCATACTAAAGTCCAAGTCAGGGTTGATCGAAAAGGGTTAAAGCCGTTGAGGTCTTGTACGATAACGGCGGAACGTTGGTCCCCACGGGGGCCAGCACGTACGACACGCAGTCGCATGGTTCTCGTTCTGGCTGCAAGCCTTCAAGTGAATTCGCTGCACTGACGGGGCAGAGGGACACAGCTATATATTGGTCCCATGGAAAAAAGGAGCCAAACACGATGAGGCACGGTGCCAACCAGCTGTGTGTCACTATTCAAGGCGCATTGACAATACCAGAGGACTCGGCAAAACTTTTCCCAAAAAAGTGTGTGAATCAGCACAGCCATTACAAGGCACAAAAATACTGTCCTCGGCAGACTCGGCACGGAAATGTGCTTGCACCGGGATGATGACATTAAGTACAGATAATCGGAAAAATTTATGTTAAATCAAACCGGCCGCGGGGATGTCCGGGAAAGCACGGCCGGGGTGCCTGGCCCGGCACAAGGAAAGGTCAGGCGGGAGGCGTGCGGGTCCAGTCTCGACGTAGGGACACAGGAACGGCTGAGATCGACGAGAAATAACTCGCAGCAGGCGCGCGA
>JBBPOM010000498.1:0-24487 GCA_038091455.1 Leccinum uliginosum | reverse complement strand
CCGCTGACAATAAAGAGAAATGGAAAGCCATAGATGGCAAAATCTTAGGCTTCCTTTCCACTGTAGTTTCTTTGGAACTACAGACTCAAGTGGTCTGGGACTATGTCCCAGATGGTGCAGTAAACTTCCCTTCCATTTCCCGAGCATTCTATCTCAAGCTTGAGACCCTCTTTGGGAAAAAAGGTATACCCGGACAATTCATGATCTTTTCTGACCTGCTTCGCACGCAGATCGAGCTCAACAAGTTCTCTGAAGGACTTTCCACAATCACCTCGCAGTTCACGCAGTTAGACGCTGCTGGACTTATTGTTCCTCCTGCCTTAAAGGCTATGATTCTTCTCTCATGCCTTCTCTCTTCCTTTGACGGCATGATCTCACATGCCATACAAGACATTAAAGATGCAGACTTTACGATAGACACTCTCCTCCCTCGTATCTCGAAGGAGGTGAACACTCAAAAGTCTGGTCTTCAGTCTACCAAGACTTTGGCTCACAGGATCTCATCCTCTTCCGCTTCCTCCTCTCAACAACATGCACAGGCTAACCACACATCAGCCTTGAAACGCGGACCTGGCCGCCAACATCCATAGAATAACAACTCCTATAACAACAGAGGTTCCTCTTTTCCTAATCGTTTCAACAACGATCAGAGCTCAGGACGTGGTGGAAACTGCGGAGGAAAACGAGGAGGACGAGGTTCCTTTTCTGCTGCTCGCGGCAAGCACAACTCCGACAATTTTAGCAAACATCAGGAGAGAGCTAAAGGCAAAGGAAAAGGAAAAGGACGTGCGAACAACGTGGTTGGCTTCGCCAATCTACTAGCCACCATTGACGAAGAATCGATGGTGATCGACCTTCAGGAACAACAACCTAAAGAACAAACAGAGGACCTTTCCATTGTTCCTTACGACGAGTACCAGGACGAGTACATGGTTACTCAGGCCAATGAAGAAGACGGGTACTCAACGTACGCTAATGCTGGATGGGATACTCCCTCTGAGAAAGTACAACGAGTACAGTCTTTAGTTATGGAAGAAGCATTAGCTAATGCATCCATTCAGGACGCTAGCAATGCTAGCCACAGCTCGTCTACCTTTACCGCCTCTGGTGACCTCGAAACAGAATGTTTACGAGAGACAAAAGCAGGATTATTGATCTTATAAGATCCCTGCACGGCGAGAAAGTGCCCAGGTTAGTGAAAGCTTTCAAAGAGATAATCAGAGATATTCAGATGGTACCTGGAAACATGGTTTAGATTCCAGAGATTTTGTTTCCCATTCGAACGATTTTGTACCTGATATAGATGACTGGGGGGACAACGATTGTTCCTCTTTTGACAATGATGATTACAGTTCTTACTGTTACATGATAGGATCACTTAAGAAAGTTTCAAGATCGAAATCTTCGGATTTCCTATCAAATTATTGGCTAATCGATTCCGGATGTTCTGATCATATTACCCTATTCTCATCAGATTTCATGATACTGGGAGGTGATACCAAATATGCTCATATCGCTGATGGATCTACCATCAAAATGACAGGACCAAGAACGATTCTCCTTAAAGCATCTTTCGGGAAGAAACCCATTACCTTAATAGGTGTATGGTTATCACCTGAAGCATCATGCTGACTTCTGTCTACCAATCAACTAGCCCTACAAGGCTTTAAAATTGTAATCTTTAACACCACACCACACACCACTCATCACCTACCACTTATCACAATGTAAGTGTGACTCAGTGTCATGTAATTTATATCCTATTAACTTTTTTTGCTTTGTTATTATAGACACTATTGATGGTTATGGTGAGTGTGTTTCAATGTAGTATTTGACTTGTCACTAACTTAGTCTTTCTTATCTTATATGTAGATATCAGATGATGGTGAGTCTATGGTCATCATATATCAGTAGTATTATGTAGTAGTACACAATGTAAATAGCATAGTCATTAATGAATATGAATTCTATGAGCTATTTGGCAATATTTGGATTGAACTGGGTCTCACTGTCAGTCTCTGTATCACTCTGTCACATCTCTGTCACATTCTGTGGCACACTGTCAAACTCTGTGTCACACTGTCACAACTCTATCACATTCTGTCAGACTCTGTCGTCACACTGTCACCAGTCTGTCAAAGTCTGTCACAGTCTAGGGGTTACTGTCCAGGTCTAGCCAGTTAGGTACCTTGCTGTGGACAACTGTCAGCCTAGGGAAGCTGTCCAGTTCTGGCCAGTTCTGTCAAGGTGAAGGCTGGTTTGCTGATAAGTTGCTACGTCTCATAGAGACTTTCCTCCTCGGAGTTCTCATGGTAGATCTATCCCTCCTAGTTCTCGCAGTGGTTCTTCTGCTCCAATGTCTCGCAGCGTGTCCGCTGGCATGGTTCCAAACTTACAGAAAGGGTCACTGACAGCTACGACACAGAAACCTGTTCCTACACAGCCTTCATTCGACTCTGATGAAGAGCAAAGCCAGGTACAGGAGTGCCGTTACTATTGGCGTGCACTAGTTGCACCAGTCGATGACGAGTTTCGTTTTGAACGTACCCAACATCCACAGCCTGCCATTGTCACCGTAAGTCTTAGTTGCACCTCTCCCGTTCTACGCTGTCTCTATCTGATATTGAATTGAGTTTGATCGTTTGATCGATGAGGTATCCTCTGATGAGGAAGCTAAAGCGGCGGAGCACTTTCTCCGGAACCACGGGTCTCAAGCCAGTGGTAAGTATTTGGCCATCTATCATTCTCATTGCATGTTTACCCACACCATCCTCTAGATCGTCTGCCACAACAGCAAGAAAACTCCATTCTGATTGGTAAGTGGTTGTGTTCCAGTCACATGTAGTTAATTTATTTCTCAAGACCCGGTGTTACTCGCCGAAGAATTTCACTCGCAGACTGATGTGGTCGAAGAACATCACCATAGAAACTGTTATCCTCGTGCTCCGGACCCTCAACGCCTACGCGATATCCGTCAGCAGCAGCTTCCCGGCAACACTTTAGGACGACTTCCACGGGACACACCATTGGACGAAGACCCATCTACCCTGCAGCCAGATGCAGAAGGTCTCATTGCAGATGCTGCTGAAGCTCCGGGTGAATTAAGTGGTGTCGCCACGAAATTGCATTCATACCCGTACAAATTTCACGAGATCATTGAACGAGCCAAACAACTGGCGCAGTGTGGTGCAGCTTCTGACCCATTTCCAATCCATATATATAATACTCACATGCCTACATCATATGAAATCAAAAGAACAAGTTTGAAAACATGTCAGGACTTCACTACACTTTTCACTACACATTGTTGGTACACTTTGGTACACTTTTTACTACACTTTTTACTACACTTTTTTTCGTAGTTAACTACCCTCTCACTATACTTTTTTGGTACACTTTGGTACACTTTTGCCTACACTTTTTGGTAGTCCACTACACTTTTGACTACACTTTTTTGATACTTTTACTACACTTTGCAGGTGCTGTAAATATGATGTCACCACTTTAGGGGGGTGCTTATGTAATCACCTTTGCAGATGGTGACAGCTAATGTCTATGTGATTTATTTCAATATTCATTAGAATTGCTGTTGTACCTCCATTTCCAGGATTGCGCCGTTTTCCTGAGGGCCGTGGATTCAAGCAATGGACAGGAAATGATTCAAAGGCTTTGATGAAGGTGATATAATAGTGATGACAATATTCCAATGAATGATATACTTACTATGATTGTCTGAACAGGTTTTTCTTCCAGCAGTTGCAGGTTATCTGCCTGATCAAATGATACAAGCCATTTCAGCTTTTCTGGACTTTTGTTATTTGGTTAGGCGTTCATCATTCACAGAGGGAGACTTAGTTGCCATCGACAAGGCAGCTGAATGCTTTCAGGACAAGCGTACTATATTTGAAGAGACTGGTGTCTGTCGTAATGGCATTTCTATCCCTCGTATTCATTCCATCCAACACTACCGAAAACTCATCCAGGAGTTTGGAGCACCAAATGGCCTGTGCTCATCAATAACAGAGTCTAAACATATCTGGGCAGTCAAGGATCCATGGAGGAAGTCAAGCAAATACCAACCACTTCTTCAAATGCTTCTTACCAATCAGCGTCTTGACAAACTTGCACAATTTCATGTCAATCGCTATGCTGATGGCCTTCTCGATACTCCTTTGGTACCAGCAAATACTGAAGTTGAAGCTATGCCAACTCAAGACTCAAATGATGAAGACTTGGAGGCACATTTGAGAGATGATTCAACTCTAAATGAGGTTGAAGAATATCATGGTGCAAAAAGTGAGGCAGTGGTACAGCTTGCCAAAACTCCTAGTATGTGGATTCCAATTATGTTCAAGTTATAAGTCAGTCTAACTTCCATTTTCCACAGCACTTCGACGTCATAGAACTCTTCAAGAAATTTTCACCGCCATAGAGATCCCCACATTCCCAGAACTTGTGGCACACTTTCTCTATGATCAGCTTCACCCAGATGCAGTAGTAAATGGTGCTGATGTTGATCTTTCACTTTGCCCTCAATTTAGAGGTAAAGTCTATATCACTCAGCTGTTGCAACATTTCATGCACGTAGTGATATTTGTGGGGCATCTGGCATGCAGCGTTTTACCATATGATCCACATCATCATGGCGCAATGGTCTTGCTCGGCATGATTGTATTTTTGCTGAGAAAAATCCAGATTTACCAGGATTTCAGGGTTTGTATGTTGCTCAAGTTGTTTTATTTTTCTCCTTTTCATATAGGAATGTGGACTATCCATGTGCTCTTGTGCGCTGGTTTGATACCATTGGAGATGAACCCTGCCCAAATACTGGCATGTGGATGGTTGAGCCAGAATTTGATATCAATAGTGATCATATTGTCTCAATTATTCATTTGGATAGTTATGAGACCAGCACACTTGATTCTAGTATACAATTCCAATGAGCCAATTCCTTATGATTTACAGCCTTCTGATTCATTATCTGCTTTTGCAGCTTATTATGTTAACAAATTTCCCGATTACCATGCTTATGAAATTGTCTTTTGATATCTTTCGTACATTTATCGGCAGCTTACACTATGTATTATACAGTGACTCCTGACTTCCCCATGTAAATTCTCCCATTCAAGATTCCCCTGTCTCTACATCAAGGATGGCACATGGCATACGAGTGCCCGCCGATGGTCACCGCACGCCACCCACTCATTTCTCTTCACTCTCACCCTCACCTTAGTCTGTACTTCTGTTCCTCGTTCGGTGTCACATTGAATGAGGCCTGGCCAGAGTGAGAGTGAGGATGACACGTTGATGTATTGTCACGTCTCGGGGTGAGAGCAAGGACAACGTCTCGACTCATTGTTGCATCATTGGGTGTCGCATTGAATGAGGCCCAGCCCAGGGCGAGAGCGGGGACGATGTCTCGACTCATTGTTGCCTCGTTGCGTGTCGCGTTGAATGAGGCCCGACTGGCGAGAACGACACATCATCACGGTGTCGTTGTGTTGCATTGTAGGAGTCCAGGTGCGAGGGAGGGGATGACATCCATATCGTCATCGTGTTTGGCATCGTAGTGGTCACTCTCATCGTTGCATCGTTGGGTGTCGCGTTGAACGAGGCCCGGATGGTGAGAGCGGGGACGACACATCATCATGGTGTCATCGTGTTGCATTGTAGGAGCCCAGGTGTGAGGGAGGGGACGACATCCATATCGTCATCACGTTCGGCATCGTAGTGGTCACTGGTGCAGCCAGAAGGCTGCGTCGTTCCCACCTTCGTGTCGTGCTCTTTATTCTCGTCATCCTCGTCTTGCCACTGTCTCCCTGCCGAGCAGTGGCACAGCCAGAAAGGTCATCGCGTCGTCACATTGTCCTCGTCGGTGAGAGTTATGGTTGTCCTTCATTGTCATCGTTGTTTCATTGTTGTTGTTTTTGTAGTCGTCGTCGTCACGTTCACTTCCGTGTGGGCAAGGAGAGTCGACCGACAGACAGCCTATTCGGATCATATAAGTCTTATACGAGTGTGACAGTGAGTCGGGTTAGTCATGGATCACGCGCACGGGTTACAATGTTGAACTTGGGCGGCTGCCAGCTGGCATGTAATTCAAACTTCAAGCCTTCAAGTTTCAAGCTTTCAAGCCTCAACTTGGGCCTTTAATAAGGTTGAAACTTTGAATTGGAACCCAAAGTTCTTTGCTGCTGCACAACCTGTGGCCTCTCGATGGCGGATGCTCGTGAGTCGTGTCAGGTATACTGCCAGCGAACCATTGAGTTCACTCATTCCTTCGATAGCGCATCCGCCCATTCTCACTCGTGCGTTGATTTTTGATCCAATCTGTTATCGTCGGAAGGATTCGAAGATTGGAATTCGGAGCACTGTCTCTCATTTTTTGAATGTCCACCGCCTGAGTCATCTCCTTTCTTGTTATCTTTGCATATTCTTTGCTTCCCGGGCCTCAGCCTATGATTTAACAACTGAACCATCCAGTCATGTACAGCGCATCATTGAGCACGGTTACTGGTCATTGTGAGGCCCTTTCTAAAGTAGACTAGTGTTGGGCACTATATTTCCGATTCATTTCATTTTTTTTTTTTTGCAGAGAGAACTTGGAGACAGCCTATCTTTTCTCCTTACTCGGGCTATGTCTGATGTAATCATTTGGGTTCTAGACGCTGCGCTTTGGTCGTGCTCCTCCCACCTCTCTTTTCAATCTTCATTGTACATATTTGACTTCGTCAGTCGTCTAACACGCCGAGGAAATCTAGTCTTTCGCTGAATTGCAGATCAAAATCATTACAATCCTTTGGCCCTAGCCGTCATGCAGCAGCCCCACGACAGTTGGGAGCATTGGGTGGAACCCTCAACTAACACTTCGCACTCCTCCCTTTCAGACGATCAAGAATTTTCTACGACTAGAAGCAAGCAACCGCGACGCCCATATATTCTGCGGACTCAGACTCGGACTCGGACAAAGGGTATTGTTTACACTTCCAAGGCTACAAAGAAGGTCCCGAATCGAAAGGACGGTGGTGATGGGAAAGCAAGAACTGATAATCAAGATAACGATCAAATAGGTCAGGTGCTTAGTGAATTATCGGCTAATCACATATCTGATTCTCACCCAGAACAGTACATCTTACCGATCAAAGACCTGACACTTGACTCAGTGAAGGTACAGCACAGCACGAGTTCTTATACGTGTCTTATAGATTTTACAAAATAGGTATTTCAAGGTGTCACACCAGCCGAATTTGCAAGCCTGTCAGAGGAGATCGACGATCTACCAATCTGCGTCAAGTGAGTAGTTCGCAATACAATGAGCGTGGCTGATTATCATCCAGGTTTACATATTTGCCCAAGTCCGAAGAACTGCATATCATGTTGCCGTCTCAGCTCCACGAGGCTTCCATAATCCACTTCTCGACTATGGTTGAACATTTTATTTGCAATCTCCACATCCCCTTTGGCATGCTCAACGTTGAGCTGAATTCCAAGATCCAAAAGCCGATTCCCATGATCCCCGACTTCATGTGCACACTCACTCACAAGCCCAGCAACTACGCCATAAAATGGGCCGGTGAAGTTTCTTTCGCGGTCTCTCCTTCCGCTACTTAGAAGAAGATGATGAACTTGCTAGCCGACACATCCACTATTGACCTCACCTTCATCATCTACCTCAAAGAAACCCACAAATGGACAGCTCCGGATGAAGAATCCCGGGTGGCTATCAAACTACGCTCTAGAGCCTCTCGGAGGGTGACGTAACTGCCCTCAGCCACGACTATCAGATGAGCGGAAAGGGAGCCACTGGTCGATGTGTCGACTGAGTTCCCCATCAATAGCGACCAGCATCGAAGGCGGAGCAAAGCTGGCAGGAGGCAAGGGTGGTGCGGGAGCAGCTGTTCTCCCCACGTATCCACTTGGCAGACGGCACCTTGGGGCAGTTGAAAGGCCATTCGAGGCCACCCAAAAACTGAGAAACCTCACGGTCTGTGAAGTTGGCACAGAGGACTTCTGCCGCAGTGACCGGTACCTCACTGGACTCGGACGCCAGCCGTAAGTCAACCTCGGCGCCACTCACGAGTCACGACCTGCAACAGCGGGATCAGGCCAGTGTATGCAGCACCTGGTGAGGGGGAAACTTCTGAAACAGAGGGGTTCACGGGGAGCGAGGTTGCAAGCTGAAGAATGGTCTCGGCGTCCGAGACATTGAGTCTCTGCAGATGTGTATGCATAGAGGAGAGGGCGGGCAATCGAGAGCGCACGAGGTGAGCCGAGCCATGCAACGAGAGGGGTCACCAACGGCTATTTCTCGAGAGCAAGGGCGGGTGGAGAAGCGGCCGCAACAGCGTCCAAGTAGCCTGACGGCACCCTCGCCGCCGCCGTCTTGTACTTGAAAAGGCTCTTACCGGGCTTGACAGGCAAAAGTTACTTGATAACTCTGCAAGCGTGGTTGCCAATGAACTCGACTGAGCATCTTACTTCTTCTGCTCCATTTGTCGCCGCCACAGACCCGTGTGATTTTGCCAACTCCTCCAGGAAACAGACGTCGGCTCTGAGAACCGCGGCAGCGTCTGGAACCATGATGGGCCCAAATTACCTTTGGGGGCACAGTCGATGGGGGGCGACAAACAACCTGTTGAGCTCTGCGAGGTGGGTGCTTTGTTCGGATGAGGCTTCCGCCAGGATATCTAGCGTGATGCTCCGGCAGGTCTGATCTGAGCGGGAAGGATTCCGAGGTGGCTCGTCGGTATGGCTGGCCAGGGCGGGTTGTGGGAGAAGGTGGTCGAACCGAGGCGACGCGACTTTGACTGTCAGGCTGAGGTCCATCTGACGAAGCAGTATTACAGAACCCGGTAATAATTGCCATGAACGTCGACAAAGCGGGAGAGGGGACAGAAGCTAGGTTGCCTGGGCGGCGCGTCAGTGTGCCAGTCTGACTCAGGGGCCGTTAGACCCGTCCTAGGCGCCTTATGCGGCCACAGTACACCTGTGACTTAGAGATGCGACCAGCGGGGCAGCCGCATGTAGGTGGCTGCCGTGAGTAGACTTTTCGTAAAAGGCACCTAGCTAACGGACCCACCAAAGCGACCGAGACAGGCTGCACCCTGAAAGCTGGGGGGCAGGTGGGCGCGCTGGGCACGGCAGCGGAGGCCTGGAAGCTGGCGGGGAGGGAGAGAGGCAGGCGGGCTGGGCACCGGCAGGCCAAGATCTGCCCCTCCGGTGTGCTCCGCATGGCGCAACGGCTGGCAGGCATGTGCGACTTTGAGGGAAGTGCGTCTGCAGAGAGCAAAGCACCAAAAAACGAACGCGCTACAAACAGAGGTACACAAACGGAGCTGGCAGCAGACCTGCCGTGGCACAGCTTGCCGAGGCGAACTTTTATTCGGTTAACTGTAGTGACTCTACTAGTGAGGACACAGGTGGGCTGAGGCACGACACTCATACGCCAAGACATACGCAAGCAACGAAAAAGAAAAAGAAAAAGACTCCAAAGGGAAAGGAAGTTAGACAGCGACATTTTGTTTCTGAATCATAACCAAACGACAACGACAGAGGCAGGCATGTGCAACTTTGAGGAAAGTGCGTCTGCAAAGAGCAAAGCACCAAAAAACGAACACGCTACAAACAGAGGTACACAAACGGGGCCGGCAGCAGACCTGCCGTGGCACAGCTTGCCGAGGCGAACTTTTATTCGGTGAACTGTAGTGACTCTACTAGTGAGGACACAGGTGGGCTGAGGCACGACACTCATACGCCGAGACATATGCAAGCAACGAAAAAGAAAAAGAAAAAGACTCCAAAGGGAAAGGAAGTTAGACAGCGACATTTTGTTTCTGAATCATAACCAAACGACAACGACAGAGGAAAATAGTGCCACTGAGTGAGCTCAAGAGGCGGCACTGTCGGAACGGGTCGTGACGGCGACGGCGTCTACTTTGGCTCTGCCAGAGAAAGACTTCAATTTCAGGGGTTCTAGATCCGCAAATGAACCTCGCCAGTCAAGGGACTTGTGACGTAAATTCGGTGAAATGGAGGTCTGCATTCTTGACTACTAGAGCACGAGCGTACTTGACGTGTTCGAATCAATAGTGATTAGCCCCTGATGCTCTGAAACCGCATTTCAACCACGTGTGACATGTGCTGACCGGCCACCATCTCCTTTCACCTCCTGGAAGCTGTATAAATGCCCAAACAATACATGAAAAGGGAGAGTCTCTGGGTTGGCACCAGGAGACTGGATCTGTGCAGACCATGCCACGCAGAACATACAGCAAAGCCCACCATGGGTACCATTCCCGTTCCTGGGTCTGCACATAGCAGATCTGAGATACCCGCTGCTTGGTGGCTCATCGAGAACTTGAAATGGGCAGTTTCCATTTGACAGCTAGTTATCCAGGATATAAAGAATGGATCTGCTTACCTACCTGGGCCCATCATCAGTTTGTTGTTAACATTCATGTTCACGGCACCTCCACTGCCTGAGAGCACCTTGAGAGATAGGTGCCATGTTAGTGCTTTGACACTCTAACCATGCTCTTGGACCAGTGGGAGCAAATATAAGTTCTGTGTAATCTGGTCATGAAACAGGAGTGTGTGAGCAATAGGCACTACCTCAATTTTCAAACAGGGATTCAGGTTGAAACATTGTCATATGAGCCAGCAATTGCAACCGTGCATTGGCTTTGATGGGGCTGAATTATGTTGAAGTCCAAAAAATGCAAAAATATGATTTAGTGGATACATAAACTCATGTGTCTTGTGGCCAGGGGCAAGCTTGACCAAACAAATCACTGGGAATACACATGGGATGTAAAAAGTCACCACAACAAAAGCATTTCATAATCATTTTCTCTAATGATGGAAATACATTAGGTAATGTCATGCTTTTTGTGGGTAATTAGCAAGTCCTAATTGGGTACAAAATTTGTCATATGACACATTTTTGGTAAAGATGTCAGCTTTTTGATCCATAGTCGGAATATAATACAGTTCAAGTTCATTAAACTCTTGTACTGCATCCCGGATGTAATGATATCTAACGGCAATGTGTTTAGAGTGTCCTTCCTGTGCTGGATTAGATGCTAGGAACATAGCTCCTTGATTATCAAAATTAAGCAATAATAGTCCGTTAATCTTATGACCTATCTTACTAAAGAGATGTCATATCCAAGCAAGTTGCTAAGCTGGCCATGTCAGTCATAGCAATGTTCTGCTTCTGTAGAGGATAGAGCAACTATTTTCTGTCTTCGTGAAGACCAGGAAACAATAGCGTCTGCAAGGAATACACAATAGCCAGTAGTAGACCGTCTAGTCTCTACATCACCAGCCCAATCTGTATCACAATAGACTATGAAACCATTATGTTTGGCTAAACCATTGAACGTAATAGATACGTCTTTGGTATATGAAAGTACTGGACTATATATAGTGCTCAGTTAATGTGGTCTTTGGCTGGATTAGCCGAGAACTGTGACATCTTAATTACAGAATAAGCAAGATCTGGTCTAGTGCCAAGCATAATGTATAGTAATGATTCCTATTATGGATTGGTAATGAGATCTTCGCTTAAGATCTTCATTTTGCTCATTTGGTTTCAGAATGTACCCAGATGGTTACCTGGTAGTGGTGTTCGTGCATATTTAGCATTCTCTAGCTGAAACTGTTTCACTACCTTTTCAGCATAGGCAATTTGGTCTAATCTTAGAGTTCATTTGATATGGTCTCTAATAATTCAAATGCCAAGATACTCAGTAGCATCTCTTAATACACGAGATTCCCACTGTTGTGTGACTTTTCAATATGCTCGAGGAGTAGTTTAGTGTTACTTCCCATAAAGAGTGCATCATCGACATAGACAACAAATATAATCTTATCCTTTCCAATGTATTTGATATAAACACCTGAATCACATGGTTCATTTGAATCCCATTTTTGTTAGGGATTTGTGCAAAGCTTTATTTCATTTAATGGAAATGTCTAGGGACTTTTACCTGGCAACTCTTGCATCGTGTCATGCTCTTATTACTAAGCAATTATTATTAGTAGTTTTTTTATTTCTGTATTCGTGATCGAAATCAACTTCAAATTACTATGGTACCGATGAGGACAACAATCTGTTTGACTTTGATTATGTATATAGTCACCTCATTTTCTGCATTCACATACCCTCCAAACTACTAGGGAATATGCAGCAATCCTGGAAAAAAAAAAGAACACCTTATGAGACTGTTATGATGTTGACCTGCGGGTCCCGTGCAGCAACACCCTTCTATGCTGTCGTGATTGTGTGCATTGCCATTGCCCTCAGCCTCTCTGAGAATCTACTCGTCTCCTTGTTCAATCTCGGTTCGCCATCGCCATCGCCATCGCCATCGCCTTCCTACTGTGACCGCACCATTGTTGCCCACTCATTTCATCAAACACAGTGTAAGGTGCCAGTGACCACTGTGTGTTCCTGCTCTGATGAGAATGCACAATGGTTGCCGTCTGTTGTCACCTCACTCTCTTCCACTATCGTCATCGCTGTCATTTGACTCACCCTCCAAGTGTCACTGCCACATGGTACTTTAGTTCCAATATCCACCAAATTATGACCACTCTCGCTCGCCCAGCGCACCCGGAATATCTACCCAAACAATGTGCACGTAATCAATGCCATCACCGTCCCTTCCTCACTCTCAACTCACGTGCTGAAACGGCTACCAATCTGGTGGTAAACCATGGAATAGCTCATCCCAGTGCTGCCACTTCCATTGATTTATTGCTGGTAGTGTTTTAAGGTCTGGTCCAGTCCGGTCTTTTGCCTTATTTGGGCAAGACCGAGACCGTAACCAGTCCTGGGAATTTCCTAAATTGAAGAAACCGTACCAAGACCAACAAAAAGGAGGTTTTTTCTAGTCTCGATGCCATCCATTTAGGGTGTGCTCTCATGAGCTTCAGAATATTCTGATCACCAAAACATCTGGAGACTTTCAGTCAAGGACTATCGAGTCACGGTTATCACGGTTTTGCTCTGTATAAGGAAGGAGACCTGCCTTTTATATAAAACTTGCCTGTGTCGTCCCGTTGCTATTTCTGTACATATTCTAAATTTGCTAACTCCATTGAGTACTGGCTCCACCCTTTCGCCTGCAGAGCAAGTTAAAAAATCCTAGAACAATCTGGAATGTGCACAGGAGCTTGCCCAGAAAAGCTCGAACTACTCTACACATGCAATCCGGCATGCCCTTATCAGAGCATGTCTGAAAAATTGCCATAATCAAACGCCATACCCATGGCAGCTGGATTCAGCAGAGGCCTTCTATCTTGGTTTTGACTGTACTATGATTGCCGGAACAGGGTCTGGCAAGAGCTTACCGTTCATAATGCCATCAATGATATGTCCTGAGAAGATTCTTGTTGTGATTTTGCCTTTGAATTCACTCGAGTCGGACCAGGTCAGTTTCATCCCGTACATCACAAAAAACACAAGAGCCTGATATGTAATCAGGCACTTATCTCAGCCCGATACTCTTTGGGGATGGCTTGTAAGGGTATATATATACTGTTATAGGTGGGATATTTATGACTTTGTCGGTTAAAATATTGTTTGCATTTGATAAGGTGCTTATAATTGTTTGTGATCAGAGTCACTAAAATACTTTTCTGTGGATTGTACCTTACATCTAAGACCATCTAAGACCTTTAGCAGTTGATGCATTTCTGACATATATGCAGCAAGAGTTTCACAATTTTATTACTTGCCAAACCACATCCTGCTGACTCTTTACACTCAGATTATATTACAATTATTAGTTTGACTCAATTTGCACCATGTATGCCTCAATTACAATGAGTCTAAGTTCATGGACATAGATATCATCTACCTCAAGTGTCTCTGATGCTGTGGATTTGAACAAGAGAATTTGTTGACTTCATTTGCATGTGTGGCTGGCAACTAGTAAATTTAGAAAGTGCTTTTTATGCTTCACTGACACAGACAGCAGCCGAAAGGCAGTACTTGATAACAGCCTCTAACTAAGAATTTAAGTACTAATACTGTAGTGATTTTCACCGTGGAGTTTGAAGACGAGCCTGAGGGGGGTGGGGGAGTGATATTGGCATGCAAAGAGATGAGTAATGAAACGAGTACATAACTTGTATGGCTGCTCGTGACTGTAATAATCTGGAGAAGTTTTTGGGAGTTCTGATCCCGGCTCATTGTAGTTAGTATATCCTTGGATTCACTAGTAATGCTCCTCTTCACTTTTATTGCCATTGCTGTCATCATTGTCGACATCATCCTCTTCCTCAGTCTCTTCCTCCTCCTGCTCCTCCTCCTGCTCCTCCTCCTCTTCCTCATCATCATCATAACCATACTTGTTCCTGACCTCTTCTGATTCTGAATCTATGTGAACCGCCTGACAAACCCCATCCAATTCAGCCAATACACCTTGCATTTGATATTCATCCACTTCCTCGTACATCTCCGTGGTTAATTCAGGTTCATCGCCGTCTGGCTGCATTCTTGTGTTGCCCAAACTAATTCTGGCATATCTGGAAAACATGTCGTGGTCGGCAAAACTGCAGTAATGCTTTTTAGTAGACTGCCCTAGACATTGTCATCATTATGCACATGTTAACATAGAACAATGCCCAATCATCAATTTCTCCGGGAATCCTGGCTAGCGAATGTTACGATTGTCTCCACAGTTCACTATGTATCTCTTTTCCCTTTCTTTCTCTTTCGCTTATCTCCTCTATTTCGTATTCACAATGTATCATAGACCTCTGGTGATTTCACTCGCTTCACATCACTTACGGTCTGCTCTTCTCCGATCTCATTCCTACTCCTTCCTATCACTGATCCGATATGTCCCTCATCTATCTTCGCTTACTGTACAACATAGCATTCCGCAGCTTCTGACTCATTCCTTACTGTGGATGACTCCACCATTCCTTGCGATTCCATCGCCTTCCATCACGTAGTACTTAAGGACTTCCCTCCTCGTTTGTATTCCCTTAAGCTAGAGCTACTTGAAATCCCACCGAGTATCCTCTGTGAACTCTCGAGTGCCTTCGTCCCTCGTCCCCTCAGTCCTCTGCCCCTCTCGGGTGTGACCCTTAGTCTTAGTCTTCAAGTGACGTGACTCTTCGTGGGTTCCTCCTCGAAAGAACCCTTAGTCTTCCGGCTTCGCCAAGCGTTACGCTTGCTCGGCCTATCCTTTGTCTTAGCCTTCGCCTTCAAGTCTACAACTGACCCTACCCGGGCCAGCTGTAACAGCGAAGGTCTGGGCATAGTAATTCTTGAGTGCGACCATTGGAGAAGACAGGTATCAAGTGACAAATGTAGTAAGGATGAATCTAAGAAACTGAAGGGCAGTCGATCCGGATGGTCCGGGACAAAGCCCACCTTGGGAAGCCAGGCTTCCTTGAATCCCCATGCATGTTCTTGGTCAACGCTGAGCCATCGGACCCAGAGAACTTCCATGCTTTGCTCCACTGATGGCTGGTCTTCAGGACAGAAGCAAACATTGACATGGAATGCCTTGATCGCGCGAGCATACCAGAACGGATGCTGTCAGAAGATCCTTCGACTTCATCATGATGGCATCTCCTCTACTCATGCGGACAGTATCATAGTGCTCTCCGGCATCATAAGACCTGCAGGTAGTTGATCCTCAGTAGTTTGGACTCGACACATCTGTCGCCGTTGATGAACTGAATTGTATTTCGTTGCCCGGGAGTGAAAGTTCGCTCGTCACCATCATATTCAAGGCCATGGAGCCTCGCCAATAGGTGATCTTTTAGCATCATAATGAAATTTGCCTATCATGGGATCTCTGGCTCAGTACACAGCAACAGTGATGAAGTACCTTCATAGCTTACCTTGACAGCTGGCGGAATGTTCTTGAATCAATTGGGGGAGGTAGAACACATTGTCCTGCCTTGCTGTGGCGGTCATGGAATGGTGTAAGCGTACTGAAGGGTGCTCGTCTTTGCTCGATTGCGTTGTCGCAAGAGAAGAGTTCGCCGTCACTTCTGCTTGCCAAATTGTTTCTCGACCACATTCTTGTTCGAATTGGCATAGTATTGGTTGATGGTGTGGTGAGCACATTCACCTTAATTCAATATAGTGGAGCTCGTCAATAACTGGAGGCAGGTATCTAGGCATTTTGACTACTCACCACTAGTGTAGAATATGAGTCGGTACTACCGTACATCTTGATCGTTCGGGTGTAGTCACCCAGCACATGGATCTTCTATGTGTTGAGATTGAACACCTTCAGAAGTGCCGAACTTCTGGCTAGTGCCTTCCGGCGTGCGGTCTGAATGTTGGCCAATTCCTTTCTCTGTCTGCTAGCACACTCCCGGCGAAGCTCCTTTGAAAGTGGTGCAGTTGAGCACCCAGACGCTGAACTGCCTGGTCGAGTAGCACCACTGGCATCCGTTTGAAGCTGAAGTTTTGCCAATGCGTGCCATTCTACTAGGCAAAAGAGTACTACAGGTTTGGACATCAGCATCATGATCGGGAGGTAGTGTGCCCTCAAATGCTGGCATTGCACACTGCACCATATGTTAACTCACCAAAAGGCAGAAATGAGGATGTAGCGAGGCTTACCTGCATGAGGTTCTCAAAGTGCCAGGCTGGCCGTTGAGTGGTGTCTGCAACATTGTTGGAAAATCAGTGGATGCCTTTGCCCAATGTAGGCATTGACCTACTAAACCTTTGCAATATGGGATCAACTGAATCACCTGAGATTGAGGTTTCTTCACATACCTTTCATTCAAAACACCAATGAGCCTCGGGTCGACTGCAAAAACCATGCGAAACGGATGTTTCAGCAGTCTCTTTAGTACTTCCAATTCAATCTCATGCAGTAACGAGCTTCTGATGGATAGAAAAACCTAGTCGCAATAGACGTTGGGTAAAGGCATTCTGATGCGGATGTAATGTAAATCAACAATTCCGAGGGTCGAAAAAAGAGCGACTTCTGACCGTGGTTGGTACAAGCACGGTGAGCTTCAGGAAATGTTCCACCACAACACTCTTCAAAGCCTGTTTCATAGATGGATGGCCCTTCGAGCTCCTAGCACTGTCTGCCGAAAATCTGTCCGTGCTTGCGTAGATCTTGCTGACATATCACTTTGATGGCCTAGTTGGTGAAATTTTGTCTTTGGGATAAGACAACACGGACAAGGGGACAACCCTTTGTCTTGAATGGTTGCAATCTGTAGCCTTAGGTCCTAGAATAGTTCATTTTCAATTAGTATTGATCCTACTGTGTTAGGTCGACTGACTTTTCTGGGTAATCCGCCAAATATGTAAAAATTCGGGGATACACGTGCCTGTACACTCCATCAAAGCACTCGACGACAATTCCATTCTCATATGCATTCATGAAATCATCGTCCAATAAAATAGACCAAATAGCTTGAAATAGCTCCCGTTTGCAATGTGTGAGTACCTCAGTGGGGTTCTTGGAGTTGGAAATCATCGATAGTATTCTGTGTATCACCTCAAGAAGCTGCATGGGGGATTGAGCATACAGAACAACAAGAAATCAACCAAAATGTAACACTCACCGGGGGGATGAACGCGATGGGATGACATCCACCCTGGTCAGGCGACTGACGGGAGTGTTTGGACTGATTCCTGAAATAGAGATATATAGGCCATGCAGACGCATGGCCAAACTGTGCCAGATTGGTAGAGTCCAACCACAGCATCAGTCCAGCAATGACCCTCTCTAGCTTACAATCATCAATACACCTTTATTTAGCATCATATATAACTTCTCGTTCACCTGCTGGGGTCTTCCAGACCTTTCCTCGGGTCAGATTTGGATCTCAGTGTTTTATAGGAGCCTACCTTTCAGAAAGGCAACAGATGTTTCCTTGGCCGAGGCATCGCGAAATACAGCACAATGACATCGAGGATCCACTGATAACTGAAGTCCTCAATGGTGAATGTTTTCCCATTTCCTGCTGGGTGGTCCTTCTGTCCCTGGTGGGTATGCTAATAATATTCAGGCTGGTTCACCGCCACTTGTATGACATCAAAGGATTGCCTTCAGGTAATCTCAGCTGGGCTTGGTCCATGGTGCCCACGGCCATCTGGCCATCAAAGTTGCTGAGTTCTTCAAGCTGGAAGTCTGGGGCCTGCATCACCTCCTTTACCAGTCGGGTGGCCTCACTGAATGACTTTCGGCTGGTTCCAGAGAGTATCCATGACATTAGTCACCATGTCGCCATGTTAGCAAAGGGCCAAGCAGGGAGGAGAGTCGCGGGGGTGGTGATCATTGGGACTTGAGTGGTGAGCGGATGGGTGTGGGATAGAGCATCTAGGCCAAGTGGGAAGGTCGATGCCAGTATTCACGCGCAATGCCAATCGAGTTGGCTTCGGTGCTGAATGAGTTGAAGATGTGGAGGAATACACGAGGAAGGGAAACAGAGGGTGGAGGTGCATCGGTTGTTACAGAGCCCTCTGGCAGCGTGTCTCGGTACCTTGCAGGCAATCGGCGAGTGCGCATCACAAGCGTATTGGATGCGGCTGGCAGTCATAAATCATGCTCCATGATGGTTGACAGAGCTTGCTGCGTTTGATCAAGATTGGGTCGTAATGAAGAGCTTTGAGACAACGGCTGAACAATCGACGACAGTGCCCAAAGATAGTTACTTGACCTAGGGAGGCTTCTACTTAAGTTGTCCAATGTTCGCACATGTTCAGAGGTGTGCTCGGAGTTCGGGGGTGTGGGGCAGGGCGCACAGACAGTCCCTCGTGCTGCTGGGTTCCAGACTGTCAGATATGGACCATATGGTATCAAACAGCCTGCTGACCTCACTAACAGACCTCCGACGCTTCTCAGGCAGAGGTTGCGAGGTCGCTGGCCTGGCCTGTCGCTGGACATGAGTTGCTTGATAAATAGAGCAGGCAGAGCGGTGTTGAGAGACACCTCTCGAGGAGTTGAAGGTTTGCAGGCAATTGTTGCTGCATTGGTACATGGTAGTTGCAGTCAAAGAGCTGTGTGGAGGGTTGGGTACCTACTTAAACACTTGCCTCACGATTGCCTCATGTGGTTGCCTCATGGCTTGGATGAAGCATTGGGGGTGCAGCATACATGCATAGTAGTGAATGAGGACAAGGCTGTGAAAGGGGTCAACTTCGCCGGGCGCAGATCAAATAACCTGTACTTAGCCTCTTTTCCGTATCACTGTTATACGTCTAAACCTGGGGGGTTAGCTTGTCCAAAGGGTACTCAGAGATCAAGGAATATCAAGGAATGATAAGTCAGGGACCGAAAAATCGAAGTAGACTGTATAGTGTCCGTGATAGATGTCTAATATTACAATTACAAGGGGGCATTATTTAGTAATTAATATGGACATAAAACATGACGTTCATGGCATAAATTCCACGGGGAAGCGGTGAGGGACAACGGGGGGCCTACCAAATTGAACGAAAAAAGAGTGAACATAGAAGTAACATGCCTGGGTCATCAGTTCCGACTCGAGCACCTGTATCTCCTGGGCAGTGGCCCCTACTTTAAGCTGACGTCCCAATGACAGAGGGCAATTGGGCCAAGTGGTAAAGAGGAGGCACCACCGCCTCAGAAAGTTGGGGTTGTCCTGCACTACGTCCATCAACCCGAGGCTACCCAAGGATTGAGGCAAACCCTGCTCACAAAAGTGTTTTCCACAGGGGGTCGGGTATAACCCGTCCAACTGTGCACGGCGGTTCTGGGAATGGTTCTTCCAAAGTTGAGGTTGCAAGACCTGGTCCAGAGCTCAGAGTTCAAAGATAAAGGAAAGTTCGAATAACTCCCAGAGGATGGCGCGGAGGATACATGGAGTGAGGAATGTTGAGGAAGCATACTCATGTTCCCACCAAGAAACATTGGACCGATTAATCGCCTTCCATCAGAATTTGGCACTCTTCGCCGACAATTTGAATGGCGTTAGACTTCCGGCCAGTGCTTTGTGTGGCGACCTGGCGTGAGGGGCCAGGAGACTTGTCACCGCTGCTGCGTGGTCACACAGTGGATCCAGAACCATTGGATGTGATCACCCAATTGATAATGTACCTTTGGCGTTTCTCCACAATTTGTGGAAGGAGCAAAGCGGGTTCAGGGAATCGGTACCCAGCATCGGCCAGGGCATTTTTGTCACCCGCGCGTGGTTGGCCCATCCTCTTCATCGCATTCTGCCACACGGAGAGGGGTTGGGGCATATCAGGAACATCCAAGTCGTCCCATTTGTTACGGGAACAGGAAGGCCCAAAAGTTCCCACCCACCGGCAGGAGGGGGGACTGTTTCAGTTCCTTTGCCCTTTCGTTGATCCGTTGGTCTCAAATACATGTAGGCGACCAACTCCTAATGGCTATGGGCTGATTCAGCCTATGCATCTCAAACAATGTTGGTGTGTTCATTCAAGCGACCTGTTGGAGGAAATCTTTCCTATGACAAGTGGTTTTTTAATAATCATCTTTCAACAGTGAGTTTTATTCAAATTTGTATATTTGATCTGACTTGATTTATTTTGCAAAGATTCGTGTCAGATCAGAGCATTTCTTTGCTTCACTCAAGGGACGTTTCCAATCACTTGAAGAGTTGCGCATTCAGATTCAGGATCAGGATGATCTTGATTATGCAGCTGGATGGATTCGCTCCTACTTGATTTTGCATAACATGATCATTGAGATTGAAGAGGAACTTGGTTTGGCAAGCTCACAAACTTATTTTGCTCAGCAACATCGAGAGGTGAACCCCTGGTTGGATGACGAGGAGGATGGAAGGGAGATAGATGAAGGACTCGCTCACTCGACAGGTCAAAACTTCAGGCAGAAGGTTATGACTGATTTACTTGATCATTTACGGGAGTAAACAAGTATATTTACACACAACAGCGAAGGGAGGGGGAAGGAAAATATTGACAAGTATACAACAGATCGACGGTGTAAATGTGACATCCTATGCAAACATGACTACATACAACGCAAATGTTCAACCTCCAACTCAAGCTCCAATTTTTCGACCAACAGCTGAATCTGTGCATCACGGTCCATGCTGGCTTGCTCGAATTGTTTGTCTGCAAGCCATTTGTTGTAGCTGTGGCGGCGACTTTCCCATTCCTCGTGCTTCTAAGATGGCCCGATCAAACCGCTTGTTCTCAGCTTTGCCCTTGATTTGAAGCGCCAGCATACTTTGTAGTTTCGGATATATTATTGGCCAAGCGGTCTACTGGCGACTCAGCCTGTTTCTTGAGAGGCCGACGAGTAGACTTTGACTTTGACGATGCTGATGTTTGCAGTGTCGAGGTGGATGCCACATTACTTAGGCTGACATAGTTGTCTGACATGAAGCGAGAGAGGAGCACATTTTGTGAGTGCGAGGACAGAGGAGTCAGATTCAAACCCTTGAGGCTACCATGGACGTAGCAGCACAGGGAACGACTTGAATGCCTTCCGGTGTGTGTCTTCATCATCTGAATTCAACGAGATAACTTACTCCCTTCCAAAAGAAGGCTCAGGTGGGCCAGCACTGGTGATGCACGGTGCACCAGCACGAAATAAGAGCGGTGTAGGCATATGCTGCCCAGCATGCCATCCGCGTACCGAATGGGAAATTGTTGGTGGTCATGGCGGCGGACAGAGATCAATAAATGACGGAGATGGAGGGCCCAGGGGATCGATCTTCTTGTAAATTTTCATCGTCATCATCAATGTCCATCCGAAATGCAAGAGCCGACAGGATCGGACTGCAGGAGAAGTGGCATATTGGCCGGAGGAGTCCCAGCCTGAGGGTAGATGGGACTCATGAGCCAGAGGAGTTGGGGGATGGGATGCAAATGCCGGGGGAGTCGGGGGATTGGAGGATCCAGAGGCCACATGAGCAGGACGTTGCTGAGACAGCGCAAGAAGTGCCGGGTCAATGACAGAATTGGGTGTTTGCACGGCATCTTCCTGGCATCACCTGGCCCGGGTGGGCCGGTCTTCTTTGCCTTGCAGTTGAACAGCTCAAGCAATTTACCCTCGAAGTTTTGACCAGGATCAGCAATGGAGAAGAATGTATTGTAGGTGGGATTAGTCCGCCAAAACCCATAAAGGATTCAATCGGCCACCATGGAAATTCCTTGATGATCTTAGCTAGAAAGATATCAGCACAACTCAGAGCGACCTACAACTTGAAATTCACGGTAGAAATTCACGGACCTATTGCATTTTGGGTGCTTGGATCGTTCTGAAGGTCATTTAGGCCAAGGTATGTACCTTGGGTACTTTAACTTGTCACTTTCTCTCACTCTTCGCCTCATAGTTCCCAATTGCTTCCCTTTTAATCATGGTTGGCCGCAGGGTTGCTGGCATGTAATATTCTTTCATGATAAACTCCACTGTTTCACTGATTAGATTATAAAGTTGGATCATCCACAGTGAATCTTACCGAGGTTTTCCCTTCTCGAATCAATTAAACCTTCGGCATGTTTCCAGAAACTTTTAGATCCTGCAACCACATCGACCAGTGGATACCTCAAGCAGAGTCCTCTCGGGTACCGCAGGTTAGTGAATTTTAACCATGTCCAGAGTCGATTGGTCGACTCAACGCTCTCCATCCAGATCACGAGTACTCGAGAACTTTCCTTTGCTAAGTTACTCCTCAACCGGCCGGCCACGGTGCAACTGCATTGCACCCAATGGATCGATAAGTGAGTTGGTTGCTTCAGATGGCCCAGACCTAATTATGGTATGGTTTCCAGTTCGTGTTATTCGAATGAAGATGCAAGTGAGTGACATATTAGAAGAATGGAATCTTGGGGACGTTAACCAGGAGGCTCTCGTGATTGTTGAGTAGTGCGAGGGTAAGGAACCTGAGGTTGATAAGTCCAACCATCGCCTTGAGTAAAGTATTTTCAGCCTCGTCTTCTATATAACCGCAGTAGAGGGTGATAAGCGCAGAAAACTTGTGGGTGTGGGATACCCACTGAATAGGGACTCTAGGTTACACTGGAGTTCACTGTGAGTAACCAAAGATGATATTGAGCGAAGTAAAGGGAGCTACAGACCTGGAGTTCACTGTGAGTAACCAAAGGAAACAGAACAGTAGACTCCGAGGTTTGAGTCGAATGGCTGTAAATACTGGTAAACAACTAGCAGCCACAATCAGCCACAATAGTGGGAAAGTAATCACAACTCGTAGAAAAGAAGTGTAGAGCGACCACAAGGCGCTAGAACGTCGAGCGAAGTTGTGAGATAGGTAATCGCCCATGGGGAATGCAATGATAATGGTTAGAAGCAGCGCAAAGTGCTGCAAAGACTGCAACGAAGTGAAAAGACGAAAAGAGGGCGAAATCACCAGAAGTAACATTTGGGTGTCCCGGGGTAGTATATATGGGAGTCCCATAAATATATGGCAACTTACATAATGCCTCCATTTGGCCTAAAATTCATATCCCCAAAAGTGACCCGAGTCCCTGGGGCCCCCATATAAAAACAAGCTATAATTTAGCCTCATCTTTTTGCGCAGAAAAGATGAGGCTCATAATAGCTTTGATCTGGCCCCCACTTGTCCTACAGGATATCAACTCTCCACAGCTAGTGGAAAAGTGGATAGCTGAACAGAGGAATCAACTATCTAAGGTCAAACAGGAGGCAGGTCAAATCGAGCGAATCAACGATGAGCAGCTGTCGGCCAAAGAGATTTCTATATACAACAAGAAGATCCGACCAGAACTGAATGAGCTCAAGGCAGAGTTAGGTGGTCAATGGGGGGTTGTGCTGTACGACAAGGGTGAGTTTGAAATACAAACAAAATTCAGTCTGTGGCATGCGCAATCCTGACTGAGTCAGGATTGCGCGATATGAACTACAATGTACTGACTGACATTCCTACCCTTTCAGATAAGATGGATAGAAAAGATATGCTATATCTCTCCCAGAATGAATGGCAGCACAACTTGCATGAAGGAGGGGAGGAGGGCTTAATCCTAAAATACTTGGTGCTGATGACGGAAAAGGATGTTTGAATATGGGTGCCCACCAATGGTGGAAAGGGATCCACTACAAACAAGAACTCCTCTATCAAGATTATGTTCAAGAGCTTTTGGGCTACTTCCATAAGGCGCCAGTGGCGGCCACTACATTCATGTGTTACTTCTGGTGATTTCGCCCTCTTTTCGTCTTTTCACTTCTTTGTAGTCTTTGCAGCGCTTTGCGCTGCTTCTAACCATTACCATTGCATACTGCTGGCCCAGATCGAGACGCTTGGGATATCAAGCAGGACAAGGCTGCTGGCGAGATCATGCTCAACATTGCGCCTGATCAGAGGATTCATATCAGGGAGCATCAGGACGATCCTAACGCCGCTTGGGACGCTTTGAAGGCTCTTTATGTGCAGCAGAAGGCTGGGACGAGATTTGTGGCCTATGATGAGTTCTTTAGCATCAGGAAGCGTCCTGATGAGTCTCTCACAGCGCTGATTGCTCGAGTTGAGCAGGGAATGGCCAGAATCCAGG
>JBBPOM010000497.1:0-24508 GCA_038091455.1 Leccinum uliginosum | reverse complement strand
GTGCTCGCGCTCGAGGACGCCGCGCGAACGTCCACAGAGACCGTGCTGCGGGACCTCGGACCTGAATCGCCTAGACCCCCACACTGCTGGGATTCGGGGATCGCGGCGTACATGCAGATCTCCCTGAGGGCGCCATTGAACTCGGTCTCTGGTGTGTCCTAGGCACGTTTTTATTGGTTGCTTGATCTCCACCCAACACATCATACCTTCCATTCCAGTATACTGATCGTTCACAAATCGACAGTGCAAAGTTGAACAAACTGGCAAGTATCGGTGCCCGTCGTGTAGTTGCTCCCGCACGCTGCCGATGTTGTCACCAACAAAGGCTCAACGACGTGGCATTGACCATGAATGCGAACATGATGAAGATGACGACGACACCGACGAACGACTCAGACGCGACATGGCACCACGACGCGTCGACTGACGCGACGCCGACGACGCACGGCACGGTGTGCAGTACCGATACGGTCACGGGTACACGGGTAGGCAAATGCCAACCCATACCCGTGACAGTCCCTACCCATGCAGCAAGACTTTGGGAAGGCGAACTTGGAACTGGATGCCACTTGTGAGTCATCTCCACCAAGCTCACCCAAAAACTCCTGCAGCTCGTACAAATGTTTCGTTCAAACTAAGTACAGAGACTCGGTATATGATGAAAGCTTCACTCTCGGTTCACAGATCGCGTGCAAGGTTCACGAGAATTCTGTGGATCATCGGGTCTGAACACCTGGGATCATACCGATCATAATAGTGTTCCGCTCGATCAGCGGATTATGTATGGCCTAGTGCCTATCGAATCATGTCTAATTACTAGTACTGTATCGTTGTATGATTGCCTCAGATTTGCTACTCCTCTTCGCGTGTATGCGCTGTCGATGTGCGTAGGTGCCAGCTGGAGGCTGTGGTATCGAGACAGAGACGCCAAGTGATTTCCCATTCTCGTCGAATGCTTCTTTTCTGGCTCAACATTGACATTTTTTGTTTTTTGTTTTCTTTGTGCAGTGATGTGAGTAACGAAATCATTTATTTTGTTCTTCTAAAGCAAAAACAAATTGACGAAATCCTTTTATTTTATTTTTGTCCAGTCCGGTCCCCCATACTCGAATAACTTGTCACGTTTGGAGTAGTTAGTGCCTTCCCTTCATTGTCAGCTGGACTTCAAAGTATCTCTCTCAATGACACTGACCAATACACGTTACGGGCTTGGCCAGTTTCCTCCTCCGCTAAATCGTCCCGTTGTGTGAACCTTTCCTTGAGGTCAGCTCCTAAGGCTCCAAAGATCCATTCTAATCACACTGACCTAACTCGTAGACATCTTTACGAGGTTGCTTCAATACGAGTGCCGTGCTTGCAACGAAGAGCGGCAACAGCACACTGAGATAGGTCGCAAAGACTTTCAAATGCATGTTTCGTGTGATGCTTCTATGTCAACAAGAGGCCTCTATATCTGAAAGCTTTTCACTCTAGTAGTCGAACTGGGTCCTCTCTTCTCCGCATAAATGGGTTGTGCATCTGACCAGTTTATGTCATATCAGGTTTCAGAAAATCAACGCTGAAACAGTTTTCTCCAACATGGTCGGCAATTTGATCGAATTCTGGTTGCTCTTCTTACAGGGTTGCTCTGCAGAACGTATCGTAGGTGTTTCATACTTCCAGCAATATACACTCGATCCGGTGTGGTCATGCTGGTCACGCACCTCTTTGCTTCAAGTTGGGAAGTCAGAATTGAGCACCGATGGGGCTTATATCTGATCACCAAATTCTCCTGAGTCGTTCATTAAGGCTCAGTAGAGCTTTAAGGGCGGTCAAACATCCTCGACCCACATCATGACTCATCCACCCAATATATCCTTCGAGCGGGCGACCAATGATGACAGTCTCGAAGCACTTCTAATGAATGTCGATAAGAAAGAAGAGGATGTATCAGGTCCCGGGGCACCGCTCTCACGTACCGGTGTGAAATTTCTTGTTGTTTATGCCCTACTTCTGGTTGTCACCTCCATATTTTTCGCGTTGTGTGGATTACCATTATCAAAACAGTTTGTCCTCTTGATCCGCTCCTGACTTACTGTAAGCACAAGCTAGCAAAAAGAAGTCGACCAACTGACACATTTTATTGCAGCACCTGTGAACGAGGCTGTCTGATACATTGAGAAACTATTTGACGCAGCTGTGAATTCAACTTCCATTTACAGTGGAGTCCCGAGTCCCGAAATCAACGCTGCTTGGGTGAGGATTAGTACAGGCGGTGACCCATTCCCAGCGAGAAATGGCATTTACAACTGTCCCGTGCTTGCCGAACGAGTGGGGATAGAGGCTCATCGGCATCAATAGGATAATTGGAGTAAAGGTGCCTCCCCTAGTCGACATCACATCGGCTGAGGGGTGCGTACTTCTCCTGGGTGCGTCACCGTATCTGGGAATGCGTTGAGCTGTAATGTCGTGACTGGCAGGCTTGAATCGTGCTCAGTTCAACTTGAAGGCTCAAAGAATACGTATGGCAGGACCCGACTACGTTCGGGCCACAAACAAATAACCGTTGACAAGGATGTTCGCCTGCATGTTGGGAAGCCTTACGTTGCTGAAGCGCTCAGGTGCTCCAATCATGCCCACGCTCTCGTTCCTCATCTCGTAATCAGGTTCAGTGGAACCTGAACTTGAAAGCTTCAAGCTGGCTCCCAAATCCAGCAAACCTATCAATCTTGGTTATCGATTAAAGACCCGCATTGGGATGAGAACCTCATAAATACTTACATGATAAGCCGGACCAACGAACGAATGATAGACCCCACGCTAGCCTTCTCACCCGACTAAGTATCCCCCCTCTTCCTCAAATTCTGATCGATTGGCTGATTGAACAGAACAGGGCTTGACTTTCCGCCGTTGTTTTGCTGAAAGAGCCCCAGATTATCCCCCGATCCTGTAGTACAAAAATGGTGTGGGTCTCCAACTGCGGGTCAAGCACCATCTCTGTCGCCGTCACGGCCAAGACCCGCGGGAGCTCGTTGGCATACCCCGTCCCACCTTTTCCAAAGTGATCGAGACCCCGGGCAAGAACTACTGGCCAAGGAGCGGGCCGGAGAAGGCGACGATCCATCGCGAGGGCGGGAAGGAGCAGTCGTTCATGGTCGGACCGAGCGATCTGGTGGAAGTCTATCCCGATGTGGTGGTCGTCACTCACGCGAGTGTCTACCCTGCATGAAGACGAATGTACGAAGGCGAATGATGGGTGATCGCACGTGTTGACGATGGGGGTACAACATAGCAGGGTGGGGTCGTTGCCGGGAAAAGATGCAGCGTTCCTAAGTGTACGTACGCCGTATCGTAGAAACGAACTGATTTGATGAGAAGCACGTGGGCGCTGAGCGCTGAGATCTGAGATTCGAGATGTTGTGTTGGCTCCTATTTTTGTCTTTTCTTTGTTCGAACCCTTCTTTATTTCTTGCTTCCCATCTTCCCCACTGATCAAGGTTTTGGTGGTCGTGCGATGTGCTGGTGGACTGTTGTCTGACTAACACAACGTAACCTGGTCGCACATGCGTCAACCCAGTGGAGTAAATGTAGAAAAAACTTACAGTAACGCCACACATCTGGATGGACACTCGTACAGGACTTCCATTCGCCGGAACAGCGACGATAGTGACTCGGATATCTCTCCAGGGATCCTGGATCTTGTCGTTCAGACACTGTCGAGTAAGTTCGACCACTGAGCGGCCCGCTGTGTCTACAGGCCGACGCTGCACGTTGCCATGGCGCATTTGAATATGATTACGTTTAACAGCTCCAGTCAATCCCCACCGGGCCAGTGTCACCCACTTCTACAGCACTAGATGTTTAAGCCTGAACGTTCCCACTGAGTGAAAACTGGTTCTCTCCGGGTAGGACCGTATATTACTGAGTGTGATTTCGGGAGTTGCCGTGTGATCCAATATGAATCAATATGAAAAAATCATATATGCGATGCTCAACGTATGCGTTCCGCAGCGTTCGACATCGCGATTTCGATGCAGAGACAAGCGTCGCATCGCAACATCGCAATTTTGCAACACGCGTTGCAAAACTGCAACATTGCGATTGCGATGTCGCCGTGTCACGTGTACTGTAAATCTGCAATCCACTGCAAAAAGTAAAAAAAAACACTGACATAAGCGTCTCCGTGTCACTGTCACTGATTTCAGGGGTCTGTGCGTGATGCTCGTGAGAAATTAGACTTGCGATGTGTTGTGGGAAATGAAATGAAGTCTTTTTAACCAACTCATATTTAACCATTGTGCAGACATAGCATCAGCAACATAGTCTACTGGTAAGGAGCCATCCATCGAGGTAATCCGTCTGTTCCGAGTCGTAGGTTCGATTCCGGATGTGGTATTTTTTATTGAGATGGAGCGTATCGTAGGCGACGACCAGATATAACGAGATCTAAGCAAAAATGAGTGTTAATAACTGGTCATAATGGGTGAGCTCAGTTCATATTGTCGTGTACACGAATTTGTCAGTCGAGAATATGAGCAGATCGGACGGGATATAAGTTTTTATACCTGGCCATACCAGATCATGCCCCCACATATCGAAATCATGATCTTCGGGTTACTCTACAGGGAAGAATATGACGAGGTATTATTTGTATATTATTCACAAACTGGTCATATTTGGTCATACTGGATGCTACCCGGAGAGAACCAGTTTTCACTGGGAACGTTGAGCGCTGAGCCTTGAACCGAGTAAGTGCACCTCCACTGCGTATGCCATACGACAAGCGGGACTGAGGGAAGACTTAGTGAGTCATTTCAGTCAGATGTGGAAGGATACGCAACACTATGTTGCACTCGCGGAGGGCGTCAACATCGAGACGTTTACATCATGTTTGTAGCTACTAGATCTCAGATTGTGCCAGTGTGTAGTAGTAGCAAATTGTCGAACGAAGTTCTACCTAATCGGAACTCATATAAGTATGACGGTGGATCACTTCATTGTCGTCATCTTCCCCTCAATTGTCAATCTAAATCTACCCCGGGCCCTTCACCTCCAATGGCAGAGCAGCGCACGGTGAGAGTCTTTGTGCCCCATAATGTTCGCATCCAGTCCTTTGCAATGACGTGTGGTTATGATGTTGATGAACCGGTAAGCGGTGCTTCAAGTTGATCAACAAATGCGTTGCAACTCTTTACTAATCATTTCATTCAGACGTTCGAAATTTTCCTCGAACCCAAGCCTCGACCGGTCCAGGTTCCAGAAAATTTGTCCGCCCATCTGCATCAAGTACCACTGGCAAGCTCCGAGTCGGTTGCCGCCGTTAGGCAACCCCCGGACCCCGGGCCCACCAAAAATGAGGACCTTGGTGTTGTCGTCCCGCTCGTATGTCATCTATAACCCTCAGGACTGAAGAGGGTTCGCTAATATCCAGAACCAGCACTTACCATGTAAGATTGACTCGGAGGAGGTCGAGCATGCATCATTGCAACTTGTGCAAGAGGACCGGGCGCTTCTACAGCTTGAGACAGGCAGTCCAAGTCACGCATCCAAATGAATGAGGAACACCGGGCGTCGTTGATCGATCAACGACACTGTAGTCTGTCCATACTCATGTTTATTGAGACCTACCTATCAAATAGTACTACTTGCCGGGCTTAGTATGTTCTGCCGATGCAACTTTACGACGTCGGACCATACGGACTCGGAGTCTCGGACACCCTGGTGTCTGACCTCGTCTGCGGACCGTGGTGCACCCCAACAAAGAGGATGTGGCGTGACGCGGTAAGGGTAAGCCGAGCGCAGTACTCACGGAGAGCATAATAAGCAACGGCATGACGAGTTGTGGTGGGGGTGTGCGTGCATGCTCGTCGCAGCTAGGGAAATGGTGAGGATGACGGCTTCCGGACAGGAAGGATGTCCAACCAGGCCTATCCTTGACCCAGGTTCATTCGTGCTCGCGCGAACGGCGTTCACAGAGACCGTGCTGCGGGATCTCAAACGGGATTTCCACAATCTTGATTTCCTCCACCCCAACACTGCTGGGACTCGGGGATCGCAGTGATGGGTGACGGTGTACGCGCAGATCTCGCTAAGGGCGCCGTCGAACTCGGTCTTTGGCGTGTTCTTATCAATCGCTTGATCTCCATCCAGCACATCATACCATCCGTTCTCATATACTGATCGTTTAGATTGGCAGCGAAAAATGGCAAGTACTATCGACCAGGAAACAAAGGAAGTTTGAGTGAGTCAACCAGACTCACCACCTGATGAAGTCTGTCGGTCGTTTGCCGAGTTCGCAGAGGTATTGCTCGAGCAATTGAATTTTCAAAAATTTAATTCTATTCATGCTGCTACATGTTAGACATGATCGCGAGGGGAATGTCGTGCGGCTTTAGTCGTTAGAACGGCGGATAACCTCTTGTGGATCATCATCTCAGGCTCAGGCGACATAGTAGTAGACATAGGTAATACATACTGGTTCACTCCAAGTTCCTGCAGGAGGCAAACATGGGCCACCCAGCGAGGTTGAGCTTGTGCTCAGTGTTACTCTACAGGCTGGTGACGAGGGGGCTGAAGGGTAGTTTGGCAGCGTCGAGGGATGTGCCATGGTCGTGGTTAACGGTCGCCGGAGGGCGGCGAGAGGTGTCAAGTCTCGACTGAGTGTCAACAAAGACAGAGTGGTCGAAGGCGTTGGGGGACGCGCTGTCTCCGATGTCGATGAGAGAGACGACAGCGCGATCGCACGCGCCGTTTGTTTCGAGAGAGTCGTCGTCGGCGTCGGCCCAAACCTTGCTTGCAGCTGCCTCGGGCGGCACCCAGTAATGATACTATATAGAAATTGCATTTCCAAACGCCAAGAAAATGTGCCAATTTCCTGCAAAAACCAAATTCTATTGAAATTTTTCGTTCCAAACCCCCCTGCTAACGCAAGGGGTTTGAGTTCGGCAACGTGGACTCGTGCCAAAAAGTTATAGTGTATCCATTCCGATTCATTGTCCCATGTATACGATACAAGTACAATCATTCCCATTTTCAATGCGCTTCACATTACGTATGAAAATTAGTTCACCTTATCTCGGTTCTCTTTGGATCGCAACACGTTCCCCGTCATTACTAATGGTGCTTCTCTTACCTTCGTGTTGGGTCTAGACGTATTACCGATTAGATTTTCCATACAACCTAAAGTTTAGGGGTTTTGATGCACTCAAAAGCATTGAATCAGCTTGCATACCACCGGGCTAACGGACTCAAATTAAACTCAGGGGGTTCTAGAATTTCCAGATCCAGAGATCCAGGAACAGAGATCCAACCCTTCAACCCTAGTACTAATCTGGAACAGCGTGTGCGCTATATTGGGCTACGAGCGGGACAATGTTCTATATCACAGCCCTTCGGGCACTCCTGGACCCGTGTAAGTGTTAAAAGTAATGACTACTGAGTAATTGGTCTTGTAATTTCCCCTACGTTATGTAAAAGTTTGTAATGGACTTATGGTCTCCCCTACATTATCTATTCTAGTACTTCGCATGAAGCAGAAGCTCAATAGACGAGCTAATATACAACCAGGGTTAGCAGGCCTTGCGGGCTCATCACAGCTTCTCTGATGGAACTGACATTCGATACACAGTGCACTGAATCTTGGAAAGAGCATGGGTCCGGAGTGCAGGTATGCGCTGGGTACAGGTACGGGTCACGATCTTGTGATCCGCAATCAGACCCGTACCCGCATATACCCGTGCGTCGTTGTTGGATTATTGGACTCGCTGTCACGTCATGATCGCGTCGTCGTGACAAACGGGATCTGGGTCGGGCATAGGGAGGGAGAGGGGGAGAGCCGGCACGCCAGGTCGAACTCATGTTCGTCGTCGCGTCCTTGTCGCGTTGTCAGTCGGCGTCGCACCATCATCGCATTATAGAGTTTTCGTTGTCATTGTGGAGTCGTCATTGCGTGCTTGTTGCGTCGTCGTCGGCGGCGGGCGTAGGGTGGGCAAGGGAGAGGGAGAGGCGGGCACGCTGGCACGCTGCTGCGCCGTCATCGTGTCCGTCATCGTTGTGTTGGTGCTCGTCGCGTGGCGTCCTCACTGTGACGCAGTGGGGGTGCGCTAGTGGCGTGCAAGATTGGGTGCGGGGTGGGGGAGGGAGAGGCAGGCAGGCAGGCAGGCTCGTCGCGTTCGTCCCCTTCACGTGAGGGAGCCTGAGGGAGAGGGAGAGATGCAAGCACCCACCCCGTCACGTTTGACGCTGTCGTCGTCGCGTGGAATCCTCACCGGCGCGCCGTGGGCGTTGATGGACCTGCTGTCGTCGTCACGTTGCACCGTTGTGCAGTTGTGTTGTCGCGTCATGGTTCCACCGGAGTGGAGACGTTGTAGACGAGGTCTGGGGCAGGCGTAGGGTGAAAGAGGGAGGGAGAGGGAGAGAGGCGGGCACGCTGGCGCGGTGCTGCATTTTGGTACGCGACGACACGGCGCCCGGCATGTGGTCGTTGGGTTGTCGCTGTAGTGTCACGCCGCATTGTGGCCTGCTGAGCGTTGGTGTAGGAGTGCAGGAAGTCGATGAGTCGGATAATATTATTGCCATATTGGTGCCCTGCCGTGACACACATAGACGGGATGGTCAACAGACTACACCGCGAGCTAATAAACTACGCCTGCAATGACCATACGGTTGTATGTCCCCCGGGCCCTGTTGCTCAGTGTCAACCATTGAACCGACGGCATGCAAGAACCTCGATCTCACCCGGACGGTGAGCAAACGCACACACCACACAGACAACGATCCGATTCGCCTGTTGAGAGGTGCCCTTTTGCCAATCTGCAATGATTTCCAGATTCTCCTCCCGGCTACGTTTATCAGGAAAAACACCATCTTGAACGGCGACATCCGAAACATCCATCCAAATCAACGCTGCACGCGGGGGACGCATCAGATACATCTCGTTGTCCACGATGCCACTGCACGTCCCAATTTAATCGACGCCGTGGAGCCTGTTCCAATTCGTTCGCGTATGAGCGCCGTCGAGCACGCAAAGCAACAGCACCCCTCGGCGCTCTTCGTTGCACGCCGGGCGATAAACGTCCGAGTCGCAAGTCTCGCAACGCACACCTGAAATTCCAAGATCAACGGCGAACGACAACAATCGGGCGTCGCGACGCGCATGCTTGCTCACCTGAAACTCCAAAATCAACGGCGAACAACGACATTCGATTCCATGGACAAGAGCATCCCGAAGCCAAGCAAGCTTATCGCGGGTGCTAATGGAAATCCCGTGAGCGGTACATAACAATGCAAGCTGCTTGCGGGTCAAAAAAGGGAACTCCGTAACAAACTCTGCAATGTTTGCCACAATAACCGACATTCGGCGACCGAGTGGATACAACGATCCGTAATCAACCTGCTGGGAACGAATTCCCTGGAAATCGAAATCTTGCCTGAGTGCGATAAACGATATCCGATGCTCGTGGGTCGACACATTTTCACGGACAGCCAGACACACGCCATCGGGCAGTTCAACTGCCTTCTTGGTCAGCGGAAATCCTTGAAATGAGCATATTATTCACTACACACCGTGAGTTTCTATGTGGATGACGTTGACGGAGCGAAGATAATGGTTTGAATGAGAAGAGGGGGTTGGGACGCAGACCGTGATTAAGCCATTTCGCAAGCGAGCCCCAAAAAACAGGGTGACTAATAAGCTATTTCCTAATGGGTCGAAAAATTGCAGACAGACAAGACGCCATCCTTAAACCTGGAACCCTAAAGGCTCCAGGAATATTGCTAGTTATAGTAGGACTTTCCCTCGCTTGCAATTTGTAGTGACCTTGCGACTACTGACTAATCGGTTGCACGCTGGCTGCTCTGTTGCAGAATTCAGGCGTTTCCAGATGTAGTACTAGGACTGTTGTGGGGTGCCAGTGAATGTTAGCGTGTATACTAGTAGTAGGCAACTCGTTGACATGGCCTGACCATATATACAAGAGAAATTTGATCGTCCTTCTTTGCACCCATGCCCAGCCTTGTGTACGCCGCGGTGTGATATCCTCTCAACGGCAATCATGATCGAGGCGCCTGCTTATGTAAAGTAACGTGGCCAAGTAAACTCCGAGTCAGTCTCACTGAGATAGATTCTGTTCGCTTGGATGGTTCGGATAAGTTCCACACGTCTAACTAATTTCGGCAAACTCCGCGGACCAGTCTGGTCTCAGTTCCAACTCAGTTCGGCTCCTGAATAGTAAGTAGTACCTGACTTCCCAACTATATCGATCAGATCTCATATCTCAGATCTCGGATCCATCCCCCATCGCCTCAAGTTACCGATCGCCATCCTGCTCATTTCGTTCAAGGCCGCCAAATTGCCAGTGAACTTGAACATGCGTCCAGCATGTTTTTCAAGACGTCCATAAGATACGTAACACCTTCCCCATATTTCCGACTCAGATACTAACTCATTCAGAAACAGATATTAGCTGGGCTTGGACTGGGAGAAGCACAACCCGGCCATGTCACGCCCTTCGTCTCCTCGCGGAAGCGCCTACGACCAATTCGCCACTGGCGAAAACCCCAGCTTACCACACCCCCCTCAGATCATCGGTTTTCCACACCCGTCGTCGGTCGGGTTTGCCTTTGTTCCAGCACGTGCCACTGGCAGTGAGGACGGTACCGCTGTCGCGGACCCCACAATTCAGGTGAGTAATGACTCAACGCATGGGATGCGATTTGACGTGCCGACACAGCACCAGCAACGACGCACGGGATACAACCTCCCCTCACAAGATCGTCTCCGCGTACTTGGGGAATCCATCTACCCGCAGTCATCCCACTCTCCGACTCACTCGCACCCCCGAAGCACATCAAGTTACACTGGCAATAGTCTGGTCACCGGGGAACCTTCCCCGAGTGCTTCTACTGGCATATCCCGATCGCGCAAAACCGAAGTATCCCTCAAGCCGTACGATCCTAGAACCCAAGAAGTTATTCAGTATGCTCGCGCACTCACCCTGAAGGACATGGTCAAGGAGATTGGGTGGCTATACACGAAGTCGGATGCCCCTGCGCTGCACACCAACATCAGGGAGAATTATCTTGGTGCCTGCGAGAAATTGAATAGGCGTAAGTGGTATCGTACGCTCTTGATTTCGTCCGCTGATACGGTAACAGACGTTGTGCCGTTTGATGAAAAGATCGAATCATATGTAAGTCCATATAGGTACATACTTACTATAACATTGGCTCACTCCAGTTTAGATCGGGGCGGGGCTCAAGCTGGTGCGCGCCCAGATAGTGAAGTTCGCGGAAACCTACGCACAGGAATGCTTGACCTGCCCACACCCAGAAATAAACGACAACCGGGAAGCGCTTATCGACTGGAAGAAGGGCCGAGTTAAGGAGCTAATCGACCAGAAAAATCCCACAAACTTCTTTCTTCACGAGAAGGACGACAATGTAAGTACTCTAGTGGACCGGTGATTCTATGCTGATGGGCCATGCGCTGCAGGGCAACGTAATCAGGTACTTCGGTAACAGCATTTTCGAACGCTTTCATATCTCTTTCTGGTACACCCACCATGGGTCGCCGATTCCGCGGTTCAAAAGTTCGTATCAAACTACCCCGATTCCCATGCTGGCTCTGTCAGCTGCAGCGGTGATTATATTTTCCTTATCTGCGCATGTTTTACTCAATCACCCCAGCTCCTCTGCGCGCTAGAACGTGAGGCGAGCGGTCTGAAATATGACCGCGGCACTACGCTCAAGTTTAAGGGTGATGTATACGGTCGTTGGTTCGACTGTTACAACGATGGCATGAAGAAGTTGCTCGATCACAACGTACTCGGGAAAGAGTTTTCGGAGCGCCTCGAGTCGCTACACAAGAACGGATTGTAAGTTTCTGCTCGGAACCAATGAATTACTGAACTAATATTAATACGCATCAGGGAGATGTTAGCAACTCGATCTGGGGGACACTCACGCGACATCCCCGAGCCGGTTTTCATTCCAGACAGTGTGCAAGCATCGGTAACCCCGTCCGAGTCGACTCCGTCCGAGTCGACTCCCTTCGCCTTCGGTGATTTCATTCCTGAGGGGCAGGACTACTCTACTTATGAATTTGCCAACGACTATGGCATGTACTAAGGCTTATGATTACTACGTAGCGGGTTGTACATCCTTTGTTATGCGGCACCGGCTTGTTCAAGTTTGATGAATACTATTGATAACTGTGGCTGGACCCACTACTATGTCTCGAGCTCCCTTTGCACCCAATAATCGATTTCTTACTACCACCTGCTTTTGGTAGAGCTCGAGCGCCGCTTCGAAGAGTAAGTCTTATTCGTTCCCGTCCCCCGTCCCCCGTCCCCCGAACCGAACGTAATTCACAACTACATTAGGTATCCCAAGCAACAGTGTCTACTGAATCTTAAAAAAAAAGAGTCGGTTCACAATGCCCGCTGCAACACCTCCCTTCGTTCCACCCATCCAAGTTCAATGCGATCCCCCTCAATCTGCCCTTCTCATCTTCGTTCGGCTGGGACGAGATCCAGGAATTCCTGATACCCCCCCTGTCGGCAGCGGCGCAGGTGAAGGACTCGAACGGGGTCGCGAAGTCCTCGCCAAATGGGCATACAGGAGGTGTGAGGACGTCGTATGGGTCAACTTGAAGACCAACGAACACTCCAATCACGGACCGGCGTGAGTCTCTTACTACTCACTTTTCTCCGAAGACGATACCGCGCACACAGAGACAGATCCACTCATGACGTCCCTGTTGACCCGCACGACACAATCATGTCTGACAGGCATCGAAGGCATCGTACGACGATCAAATAACAGCTGGTTCGTACACTGCAACGTCGGTGACAACGCCAACGACGATTTACGATGCGACGATACGACAATGTCGATAATGACGACGGCGACGTGGGGAAGCGATGACGGAGAGACGATCACGCTGCAATGTCGACAACGTCACACCGACGTGGCGTGCTCTAGCGCGCCAGTGCACTACAATTTTGCGATGATGGCCTGTAAGTGGTCAGCCAATCTCTCTCCATTCTCTTTTGCTCAATTGACCCGCAGGCATGTTCTCATACTGTGAGTTTCGTCATGGAGGTCCCCCTGTTCCTTCTCCAACTCATGATCATCGTGATGATTAGATAGGATTGCTGCAGCCGCCATTCTGTCGGTCCTCAACTACCTCCTCGGGTTCGAAGTGCAAGTCGACGGATACCCCCTTCATAGTTTCGAAGTCTGGTTGGCGTGCACCGTCGTCTCCCGGGGATTGGAAACTTGGGCTTCACGCTGCTCGAATACCGCCCGGACACCGCAGCTTCGGCCGCTGGATCTTCAAGTTGGATACACTGTTCAAGTAGCATTCGCGTATCCACCCTGTTCACCGTGTTGCTTGCACTAGGCGCAGGTGCAACGGCACTCGGTCTGTGCGTAATCCATACTGTACTAACTTTTCACTTTGAACCTGCTCAACCCAGTTACGAAATCTACTCTTCATTCACGCTATAGCCGGTAGAGCTCCGCAAAGACTTGCGTGCCGGTATAAGAGCTAAAAATCAGGGTGACCTTGCTCTGAGCGAACGATTCCTTCTTTGGTGCGTGTGACAGTTTGCGTTCTTGTTTTTGTTCACTCAGCCCCGCGCCTGCACACAGCGCTTACCAAACTGCCTTGACCCTCCCATTGTCCGTGCTCAGCCCCGACCCATACCGTGGCCTCAAGCTCTCAGGCATCGCATCTGTCTTGGCCGAAGTTGCCCCCGAACATCGGGCGAAAGAGTTTTTACGGAGTGTATGGGACAAGGGTGACGCACCTCGTTCTACGGGAGGAGATAGCGCAAGCAGCAGCAGCAATGACTGGGATGATTCAACGGGCACCGGGAGCCTATGCCCTTGCCTCGAAGGAGCTGGTTCAGCAGCAACACTGAACAGAGCAGAGAGGTCTGTGATCAAGTCCTGGGCGTGGTCTTGTTCAACCTCGGTATGCTGCGGGAGGCGAGAGATTTTTCGCTCGTTGCCTGGAATTGGGTAGCTGACTTCCTCCTTCATGTGATAGATGGACGAAGACCACGAGACTGCACGAAGACTGTACGAGCAGAGCCTGAAGCAGTTTGAACAGGCTGGTGTGACGGGGGGTATCCTACAGACCAAGCAGGCATTGAGAAGAGTCGGCCGTTCTGTCGAAGATCCCGTCTAGCATTTTCGTGTCAATTATAATTATATGCATCTAGAGGGTGTATGGCTCTCGATCCTTATTCTCTCGGGTTGATGCGGTTGCACAGAAATGACATTCAGGATGTTCAGGACCGATGTTTGACCCCCTCGCGCATTGTTGAATCACTTGCATCGACAATTATTTTAGGGAGACTTCTGCTACTGCACCTAGCTTCTATGCTTCAGCCCGGCAAGTTATCTCTGGGTTTGTTTACCTGATTATTCCATTACAAGGTTCCTTCCTGCCATGGGACAGTGAATCAGTGATACTTCAAGTTTGATGCTCGAAATGGCCACCTAGATTTCGGGTTTCGTGACTCTGGGACTCTTGTTATGTATATTTTGAACATTCAATCTGCCAAGCGCCACAAAGTGATGATGCTATATAAGTGAGTCGGCACACACTGGAGTCGTCGCCCGGGACGTCTGTTCAGCCAAGTAGACACGGATTAGGGATACTCATCACATTACCTTTTTTGGTTACTACACTGTGCTACTTCAAGCTGTCGACGTCGAGTGAGGCGCCGTAGATTTCTCGGCGGAGGCGTCCAGCTCACAACCAGCACCACCACCGCCTCAACCACCTCTCACACCGCGAAAGCCACCTCCAAAACCATTTCAGGACCCCTCACCGACCTCCCCCTCCGGTGTCAGATCCCCCAGCAGCACCCCAGGCCTCGTCATCCGGCGCAAGGACCGGACCAAACCGTCTCAGGTGGCGTCTCCGACCCCCCGGAAGTACTTCTGCTCTCTCCACTCGGTCCACGTCAACGTCTGCTTCCGCACGCTCGCCCACGGGCAGCGTCGCGTCTTCCAATGTCACCACCTCACCTTCCAGTGCTAGACCCGTTCTGAACGGTACTACGCACGCCAACCTTGGTTACCCAACACCCCCGTCGTCTCGTATCCCACCACCGCATCTGGCGGAGCCCACGGCGTCGGATGGTAGCGTGGAGTGGAAACGGACATCTGGGTTGATCAACATCCGCGGCGAGCTTCTCATGGGCTTGCCTACCAGCGAAGCCGTCGTTTACAGTCGCGAATGCGAAATACTCAGCGCCGAGGAAGTAGAGGAGCTAAAAAAAGTGGGCTAAATCAAACAGGTTCCCGCTCAATACTAATGCCACCTCCCGTGTATCAAGGAGTACCACGTTTTTCAGATTCGACGGACGGCTATGCAGAAAAAGTTGGAACTCGAGACAAAAATCCGTGACGCAGCTTTGTCGCTCTCTAGGGTAAATGCAATGCACAAAAAAGTGTTGAATCAAACAGAGGAACAACTCGAGACAGCCGAACGCAAGGCCACGACGGCCCAAAGGGAACTATGGCGCGTATCAGAGCGAACGAGCGACATGCTTCGAAGGCTGCTCGAACGCCGTGCCGGCATGCTCGGATACTCTGTGCACAAGATGGAAAAGACGATCCTTCCGTCTTTGAACTGTGGACCTGACCCAGATGCTTCGAGATCCATCTCGCTGAATCGAGGCTCGACCATGAGCTCAATTAACAGTGATATGTCCACCCCGTCCAAGTTTGACGGTGCTCATTTGTTCGCCGGTCATGCAAATGCACAAATACCCAAAGCACCCTCGGACGTTGCTACTCTTGAGGCAAACTTACGTGCTGCCACCGACTCTCTCAACGCGGCGAACAGGAAGAACGTAGAAATGGTTCGCGAGCTGTCCCACCTCCGTCTGGAGAAGGAGCAGATGGAGACGACGATGGGTATGGAGCTTCAGAATACCGAGGAGACAGTCGCTGCCCTAGAACACGAGTTACCGCGGTTTGAAGAGATCCAACCACGTTGCGATGAGTTGTCCAAAGAGCGTGTCCAGTGGGAAGAGGACAGACAGAAGTTGGCGGCGCGGGAGCAAGAAGTGGAGAGGCTAGAAAGACGTCTGGAGATGTTAGAAGAGAAGAGCGTCGAGGCCGCGGAAATGGTGAGGTTGCTGGCTTCGATTCGGGACCAAGCAGATGCCGATGTGCAGAAGAAAAGCGATGTACTTTCGGCCCTCCAGGTGGAGTACGAGCAGGTGCACATTGGCAGGCGAAAGAAGGCATGATCAAGGATGAGTTGGATCGGCTGAGGGGAGGTGGTGAGGCGCGAGCTGAATTGGAAGGCTCACTCGACACTCTGCGTACGCTGATGCAGCTCCACCATGTCGACCACAGGTCTAGGGATGCATCGTTGCAGGGTCTGCTGGCATCAGTTGGAACCCACGTTGAGAACCTCTCTGCGATCATCAAAGATCACTGTGATTCCCGGCAGCAGCTCCAGACAGAACTCGAGGCACAACGGGAAGCCCTCACCCTGGGCGCCCGCATGAAGGTTGCTCTCTCTAATCTACTCATAATCGGACCTAGCACTGAGATCTATCTCAGGGTTTGACTACGCCATCGGTCTACACCGGTCCACCGATCAAACATAAAGGTGACATTGCCCGTCTGTATTCGAGAACATCGCTCAATTGTTCGGCAAGGGCGGAGGGGGCCCCTCGGCGCGTCGCTCGTCATTTTCTCGCTCCGTCTCTCCTTCCCGGTGCTCGAGGCGCAGCAGGCTTTCGGATGCAGGGTCGGATTACGCGCTGGGATTGGAGGACGAAGGCGAGGAGCGCTGGGGCTATTCTTCGGGAGAGGAAGACGACAGCGCTGAGTCTCACGCGTCACGAGTATCCAGCCCCGTTGCAAGCGACGTGGACTTTGATTCAGAACCGCCATCACCCAGCCGCCCATCTCACCTACCACTGTTCTCGTCGGATCCGATTTTCGGAGACGAGGTTCGCATAGAAATAGACGTTCCTCTAGAGTCTTTGGATCCACCACCACTAGGTCCACGCAGCAGACAAACAATCTATGTCGCGGACGAGGACAGTACCCTCCGGTTCGTGGGTTACGAGGTCATACTGTGACGTCAATGGCTATGGTGGGCGCTCAGCTTGTTGACGCTTGGCTTGCTCTCCCCCCTTGGAAAACGACTCTGGCACTCCTCGTAGATGAGGTATGCATGGGCAAGTGTCACCGTGCAATAAACTGACATTGGAGAAGATCCATCCATTTTTTATCTTCCAAATTGCAAGCATCATATTGCGGTCGCTTGACGACTACTTTTACTATGCATTCTGCATTGCATTGATATCTACCTTGAGCGTAGTCACGACACTCGTGGGTACCAAAAAGGTGATATTGATGCCCCAGAGCAGAGCGCAGACTACTGAACATCACACAGACCATTAGACGGATGCGCAAGATGTCATGCTTTTCGTGCCAAGTTATCGTCTATGTTGATGGGGAATGTATACTTTTTTGTTTTCTTCTCCTTTATTCTATCATGATGATGATTTTGCACAGGGACTTTGGTTGACTCTTCGGAGCTGGTACCGGGAGACGTTGTCAATCTCTCTGAACTATGTGCTCCCCTTTTCCCAGTGGACATGTTCCTTCTGTCAGGCGATGCAGTCGTGAATGAGAGCATGCTCACCGGGGGGAGTGCCGGTCTCAAAAAATTCAGCAAAGGACGAAGATATTGCACGATGGCGAAACTCCAAGGACATCCAGCGTGAGCTTGCCAAGAGTTTTGTTTATGCCGGCACCGGAGTAGTCCGTATGCGTGGTGTGCTCTCTCTCGAGGGAGGTATCGGAAACCCGGCCCTTGGACTCGTAGTTCACGCAGGTAACTTCCGTGTTTGTGCTGCGAGCTGTATCCTGACATCGCTGGGTAGGATTTAACACGACCAAGGGTGCCTTTGTTCAGTTGATGCTATTTCCAAAGCCAATGGGATTCAAGTTTTATCGAGACTCAATGCGCTTCATTATCGTCCTCGCCGGGGTCGCTGGTCTGGGTTTCTGTGCTAGTGCCATTCAGTTTGTCAGACTCGGGGTAGAGCATCTTTGAACGTTCTTTCTTCGTGTTCTGACACGTGTTCTTAGATTCGATGGAGCACGATCATTTTCCGCGCCCTGGACCTCATTACAATCGTCGTTCCTCCAGCTCTACCGGCCACCTTGACCATTGGTACTAGCTTCGCGACTGGCCGTCTTCGGAAATTGGGAATTTTTTGCATTGCTCCCACTCGAGTCAACGTAAGTGGGAAGATCAACGCATGCTGCTTCGACAAGACTGGCACGCTCACTGAAGACGAACTCGACATCCTTGGGGTACGATCGCTCGACCGCTCAGAGCACCAATTTGGTGAGCTCATCAGCGACGTACACGATCTTCCCAGCGCACAAGACCGGGCTAGCTTTTTGCATGCCCTTGCCACTTGTCACTCGCTCAAGATGGTCGAGGGTGATGTTATCGGAGACCCGTTGGGCGTCAAGATGTTCGAGTTTACAAAGTGGGCGCTCGAGGAAGGCCTCATTGCTGGGACTGGGGTCATCAAAGGACGAGGTGGAGCTGAAAGGCCGACTCCGTTGGTACTACAGACGGTCGTACGCCCGCCTGGCAGTGCACAATTCCGACTCGAAGATGCGCTGAAGGCCAATGGAAGAGTGTGTCTTTTGATGTGGCTCGCAATACAACGATGACTATTACCGTTACTAGCATGCACACTTCTTGGAATTGGGTGTCATCAGGACGTTCGAGTTCGTATCAACGCTGCGACGGATGAGTGTCGTTGTGAAGAGACTTAAAAAAAAAGCAGCAGCATGGAGATTTATGTCAAGGGCGCGCCTGAAGTTATGTTCGATATTTGCGAGAGAGACTCATGTTCGTCGATCCTTTTTTCTCAATGCTGCTGGCCTTTTGACATTTAAGAAACGTCAGTTCCACATGACTATGATGATCTGTTGTCGTACTACACCCGGCGAGGATATCGCGGGTAAAAGTATAGAGGGTCTGTCGTGGCTCAAAGCCCAGAGAATGAAACGGTCGGTCATCGTTTTTTCATGATACTTGAATTCAGGCTCACATCTTCCTCAGCGAACAAGCCGAATCGAATTTGCGTTTCCTCGGGCTGATCATCTTTGAGAATGAGCTGAAACCCGGCACCACGCCTGCCATCCAGACTCTGAGGACTGCGCATCTAGCATGTCGGATGATCTCCGGCGATAATTCTCTCACCGCTGTCAGCGTGGCAAGAGAGTGTGGTTTGATCAATCCAGCGTCTCATGTCTTTACACCGGCATTCGTTCAAGGTATGCCATACGCTCCAGTAGTTGTCAGGCTTGACGCGTTATGTAGGGAATGTCAACACACCCTTGTCAAAGTTAGAATGGTCATGTACGGACGACGCTTCGTGGAAACTCGACGACTACAGCCTCCGGCCCTTGGCTCCGCCAAATCATACTGTAGCGGAGGACCAGATTGCTTACCAAGATTGTACGCTCGTTGTGACTGGAGACATTTTCAGGTGGATGATCAACCATGCCTCGCTCGAGACTCTTCAGCGTGTATGTCGGACTGTATGTCATCCGCTTCAAGGCCCGCTGTCAGCAGCAAATAGATGCTTGTAAAGACGCAAGTCTTTGCTCGAATGTCTCCGGACGAAAAGAACAAAGTTGTAGAACGTCTGCAGACGCTTGGTTATAGTGTCTTGATGTGCGGCGATGGTGCAGACGATTGCGCTGCACTCAAGGCAGCCGACGTCGGGATCTCGTTGTCTGAAGCAGAGGCGTCGGTCGCAGTGCCTTTTACAAGCAACGTCTCCGATATCAGCTGCGTCATCGATGTCATCAAGGAGGGCGGAGCTGCCTTGGCCGCCAGTTTCTCTTGTTTCAGGCGTATGTGAGTGTGCGCACAAAAGTCCTGGGATCGTCTGACCGTGTTCAAGGGCATTATATTCGCTCATCCAGTTCACTACAATAACATTGCTATATTCGTTTGCGTCGTCTCTCGGAGATTTCCAGGTCGGTAATGGTTATGCCGGAGTGAATGGATGATAACCTCGGAATAGTTCCTGTATATCAATCTATTCATCATCATACCGGTTGCGGTATCCAGTAAGTCGTCGCGGCACGACTCACTACCCCGGGCTAAACCACTGTTTCAGTGGGTCGGACCATACCATATCCGAAGATGTATCCCAAGCGTCCGACCGCTAGTCTCGTATCAAAGAAGGTCCTCGCTAGTCTGCTCGGAGAGGTCGTTATCACGAGTGGAGTGCAATTTTTCACATTTTTCTGGGTTCGTGGCCAGGACTGGTGAGTTGAGACCGACATGGGCCTGCTGTTGTCGAGCCGACCGTCATTTTCAGGTATACGCCGTCGACGGATGACCCCAACCGCGAGGGCCAACGTTTGGATGCTTCCAACTGTGAGAATACAATGTTGTTCTTAGTAACTTGTTTCCAGTACGTGTTGGTTGCTGCGGCGACGTCGTTGACCTCTTACAACCCGTGTGGGCCGTTCTTCCCGCCCCTGAACTCGTTCGGTAAAGCTCCAAACGCTGTGCCACCTTCAGATGGCCTCCACAGCGTCCGGCCCTGGTGGTGTTCATTCCAAATCGGGTCTTCCCTCACTGTCGGACATGGATGTTCGTGCCCTCAAGAAGCTCTGCGATGCGAAATCACTCCAGTCAGCGGTTAGTTGTTCATTCTCGCTCGAAGCGTTCATCGTGCGGGTTCAAGCGCCGGTCATTGACGGCCGCGCACTGATCGAACGGCTGATTCGATCTGCGCAAGCGCATGATCTGCTCAAGAAGAACGCGGAGCGCGCGAGAAAGCTCGCAGAAGACAGCGGCAATGCTCTGGAGACATATCAAAAGCATGTCGCCACTCTCGACGATCAAAGCTTAACATTGCAAAAGAAACAAGCAGCTTTGTGCGTTGTCTTTCCTTTTTTTCGGTGCACAAAAAGAATTAATTTGGCTTCACTTCGTACTTTGTCGGGTGATCGTATTTTTAATGGTATGTGATGCAGGATGAACGAGATACATGACCTGCAAACCGTTGTCGATCGTGCGCTAGCGGAGAAGAGAGATATCGAGATGCACGCTGCTGAGTAATGCAAGAGCTCATGATGCGCACCGTTCCTAGACTAGAAAATGTTCGCATGGTTCGACCTGCTTACGGAGTTGAGTACGATCACATTGATCCTCGGGAACTCCTGCGTGAGTCATAATGTTGCCTTGCATCTTTGCATTCCTAACACAACCCACAGCATCACTCGAGACCAAAAGGATCAAAGTATGCCATCTCCAGAATACTTTTTCTGTCACTTATCTTTTGTCCAGGGGCTTTTCCTCGCCGGACAGATCAACGGGACTACAGGGTACGAGGAAGCCACAGCACAAGGCTGCGTTGCTGGTATCAACGCGGGCCTTGCGGCACGAAATCTCCCGCCGCTGCCCATCACCCGCGCAGACGGATACATGGGTGTAATGATCGATGACCTCGTGACAAAAGGAGCAGAGGAACAGTGTACGCAGCGGCGCTAGCAGCCCCGGCTTACTACTAACGCAGAGTTATAGACCGAATGTTTACCTCTCGTTCCGAGTATCGCGTGGCGGTTTGATGCGATAATGCAGACACGAGACTGACCGAGATACTAGGTATGGGGTTTTTTCTGCTCCTGATGGTCAGCGTCAGTTAAGCTGTCTCTCGCAGGATACACCGCAGGTTTTATACCAACCGGACGTTGGACAAAATACATGAGCGATCGCGATTCAATACAGCGCCTGCTTTGAAACGGAGAAGGCTCAAAAATGGCATCTGGTCGAGCGCTAACGGACAACTCCAACTCCAACGTCTCTCCGATGCCGAACGCTCCGCCCGTGTCGTTGTATGCGAAGCTCTCGTGCTCGACATGTCACCGCGCGCTCTCCGCTGCGATCCGGCCCGGTGTTCCAGGTGCATATGCTGCGTGTTCAAGGTATGTTGTACTCTCTCCCTACGCTGTCGAGCAAGATGCTGGCGACGCCACAGCTCGTAGCGGGGTGGACGGGTTGTCTAGCCATTCATCATGACTGCTTTGGTTGCTTCGAGAGACAGCGACCGTGACTAAATCCCTCGCTGCAACACCACTTATTACCTCGATACATAGTTGGCCAATCAACATCCAGTTCTTTCCCCTTCAGCAGGGCGCTTTAACAGAGAGGGCTCTTTATGGAATGAAAGCAGGGCATCAATACCACTGAAGACGTTTTTCGTTTTTGATGCAGGATGGCACTTGTCTTTGCTAGAACTTACATCGCTGATCAGGTCAACAGGGAGCGCTGGGCTCGACGAGTTTCTGTAGTCCCTTTACGTAATGTCTTTCAGTCTCTGCTATTTCGCATATGATGGGCCCATTCTCCCTCATCGTCCTCAAGTTGTAGTTTCGTTCTGCAGAAGAGTTACTGGTATCAGTAGTTGCGATGCTAACGGTCTGCGAAGTTGTCCCACTCCTCGGCCCTGCCATCCGTTGGTATCCGATGAAGAGAGCCTGCTGGTGACGTTGCCACCGTCTCACCACAGAGTCCGAGTCGTCGCAGGGTCCTCGTTATAAAGAGGCAAAGTTTGCCTACGCCACTCCTTCCGGTCGACCCCGATATTTGCTACGAGCCGCAGAATCATACATCTCGGCCTCGAAATGCACCTCGAAACGAATATTCGGTGTATTGACTTTGGATCCGAGCCCGTTTTCCATCAAGGGACATGTACTGAAAGCGGTCTGTACGGTCCTGGACTGGACTGGTTCTGTGACTAACTGCTACTAGTATAAATAAAGAGAGCCAATAATTTGATTACTAGGTACTGTGACGTAAGTAGTATATTAGAAATGGGACTCATTGTCTGTCGCAGGACTCAGCAGTTTTGTCCACGGTGTAGCCGTACTAGCTGGCTCAGTTGTCCGAGTCACGACCAGTCGCTCCAACCCACTGATCTGAGTTCTATTAATTGGGTGCCAGTCCTGTGTCGGCTGCCTCTTTGGACTTAGCTGTTTGCAGACATGTGTATCTCGCGGATGTCAGAGCAGAACCGTATATATGACGGTCATTCCTGACTCTCGTTCTCCAGGTTTCCAACCAACCCCCCGACCCAATGCCCCGCGTTCTTGAGGATGTACTACCGGCTATTCAGCCGCGTTCAGCTCGTGTTTCTCGCCCCAGCGAGAAGGTCCAAGCCCTACTAGGTATTGTACAAAGGCGTCGAAGTCTCTTGATTATTAACTCCGGTTACTATAGAAGAAAGAGAGCAGGCCAGGTTAGCAACCGAGCAGCTGACAATTCGGAAGGAAAGGCGTCGTGAAGAACGAACACGCAAGCGGGACCAGCTTACCAAGGCAGCTCGTCCGATCACGCAACGAATTGATAGTGCAAGGCAAGGTGATAGCTGTGAGCCACCACTGCTTCCTCCTGATAGCGCGGTACGTAGAATCTGTATTCTATTCCTTGAATACTATCTACAACCCAATCAGTTTTCGTCTAGGTCTGTTGGCGCTCCATTGGCGGGCACCAAATTGGTTGCACGTACGGGCGGTGTCCCTCCAATTGTGGGTAAGCTTACTACTGGCCACTCGAGCGTAAGTAAAAACAGTTGTTCTGGCTATCTATTTGCTCTCATATCTTGTGTTCGCAGAAAGCGCATCGTGGGGGAATTACGAAAGCACCCGGAGAACAAGCGATGCGCAAGAGGCACTATCTCGATAGTGACCAGGCTGACGAAGATGTGGCCGATGAAGACCTTGATGCCGAGCACGGAGATCATTGTGCACGAGGATTCAGTGAGGAGTAAGTGATCGTACACCTCATTATTGTATACTACAACTACATTAGCAGGCCAGCCAAGGCAGATGATCCCAGCACATTTCACGAGAACCACCCTTCCTCCGCTGACAACTTCGGAGCCATCTCCGGCCGCTCAATGCCACATAACGAGGCTTTTTTTGAAAACGACTCAGCCGGCGAGGAAGTTCCCAGAAAGCGTCTCCGCCGTGCACAGGTCCTAAGCGACGACGACGAGCCAAGAGAGCAGGTTACACCTACTGAGAAGCTTCGTCAGAGCATGCCTCCATCTCAGAGCGCAAAGACCACCGACATGGCAGGCAAGAGCAAGAGTCGTCCCAAGGTGAAGGATTTAGATCGCGAGCATCAAGTCATCATTGCAACCGCTATCGAGATTTACCGTGCGTTATTGCTGTCTGAGAATGCTTACCCGTCAGCGGACGACGAACGGGATTGGGCCAAAGGGGCATGGACGTTGGCATGTACCCAGCACCACAAGTCCATCCCGATTACTGCCGATATCATCTATATTGTGCGTGAAATCTGTTTGCTAGTAGCGCACGGAACTAACTGCCAGGTGGGTAGATATCGCTACGCGGGTCTCAACTCCGTGGACAGTTCAAGACCAGGGCACGTGCGAGCGTGCCCCTCATGTTCGGCTTTGAAGTCAGCGCC
>JBBPOM010000496.1:0-24533 GCA_038091455.1 Leccinum uliginosum | reverse complement strand
CAACTGTTCGCACTCGCCTCGCATGACGCGCACACATGCACTGGCACGCCCGTGCCTGCCCTTGCCTCCCCCTCCTAATGCTCATGGCCCCGTGCCCTCATTTTCGCCATCGCCACCCCGCCAAAAAAAAACTTGCATGGTCTGCATGCACCATCATCGCAAGGGCATGATATGACCACCGTGCACTCTCATTCGACGAGAGGGCAAGCCGGTTGTTGTACGTTGTCGGCCCGCCGCTTTTCCCGACGCGTGCGCCCATTCACCATCGCCCCACCTTGCCCATCTGGAGATGTCCGAGTCTGCCCACCATCATCGCGACGCGCACGGGCCACACTTCGCCGAATCGAGAATGCCACTGGGAAGGGTTGATGACGTGGGGTTTTCCATACATGCATGCGGCTGTTCCGTAGTAGCCTGGTGTCGCCGGCACTCAAAGTTCATGCTCATTGGTTTGTTCTCCCTTCCGTCGGGTCCGAGTCTCGTTGACACCTATCGGCTATGAAGACCAATTGACCATGTCTTCCGCTACATTGGTGCCAGCAAGGATCCGTTTCCACCGGCATCTACGACAATTCAATGCCGTCGGATCGACCTCTGGAGAATGTCTGTGCGATCAGTTGTGTCTTCGGTCGGCCATTGTGGCATGTTCCAGATGTCGCGCGGAGTATCGGATCCACCGATCGTCAATCAATGCTACGGTTTGTATTGGTGGTGCTGGTCTCCAGTCTTCATGGTCTTTGTAGGTACTGGGTAGAGACATACTTATTAGTGGACGGCGTCGAAGGTGATGTGTGATCGTAGTCTCTGGAATTCTCATTTCGGCTCAGTTGCAACGTGATCGGGCAGGCTAATCTCGGTTGGTGTTATTCTTGGCACAATTTTCTCCCATTGCTTTCTGGATAGGCTCTCAACCGCCCTTCGGAACTGTGTAAACGGTACCGACGGAGCGCGGGTCTCTCTGAGGATGGACTTGGAGATTAACAGGTACAGGGTGGAATTGGTCTTGCGCGACGGTCCTCATCGCGGAGCTCTAATGGCGAGGTCGGTGATCATTTCCGATGTGGATATGTATGAATCTTTTGGGACAAGTCACCGATGCTCCGTGAGCACTTGTTCCACAACTCTGATCGAGCTGTCTGCCTGTGAGTCTACATTCAGTTCGTCTGCTTCTGGGTGGCGTCGATGTTTTCCTCGCTCTTGGCAGATGTTTTACTTGGCAGATATGGACGTGTCAGTGGAGTTCCTACGCTTATGTGGATCTCACGCATCTATCCAGCTACGAAAAAGAAGTGGATTGTCATCTTGATGGTATGGTGTCTTGAGTTGGATGTCTTGAGAACGATGGCTAAACCTGATCTTGACAGTGCATGCTGGGTACATCGCGAGCAGGTGAAGATCGCCACTGGTACAATTACCATACCATACCAATCCCTCCAAGCATGGGCATCTAATTGACCTTAGTTAGGAACGATCAACCTCCCGCCTCCCACCTCCCTTCTCATCACTATCAACCTCGTCGCCCACATATCCTCGGGAAGTCGACATTGATCGTTCATCTGCACGAGAGCGAATACTCATCGTGGACAAAGTGCTTTTAGTCGCTGGAGACGTGTTCTCAGCCTGCATGCATCACGGCATACCATTTCACAAAGTGTCGATCCTGGTTGCACGATCGGGCACGCCATCGACCACTCCGCATTGATTTTGCGGCTCAGGTGTTCTGCCTACCATACAAGTTTTCTTTCTTGAATGCTGTCTTCGCCGTACGTGGCTTGTCTTCCGTCTCTTCTCCCCTTTTTTCGTATCACAGGGCTGGATGGCGTCCGTGCGTATTTTGATGGTCCGAAACAAATTTGCTGCAACATTCCACCGTAGCCCATCCTCCTTTCATGTGGCTCGTACCATGATGGAGAAGGAGGCGTGATAATAGTTGGTCGTCGTTGTTCACGACGTAATCATCGTCTTCTTTTTTACACCTTTTTTTAGTGTTGGACGAGGCGAGGCTGGTTGACAACGCGACTACGATGGCCACTCCTGTTCCCGTTCCAGGCTGGCAAGCCGTGCGGCACGCTCGTCTAGTGTGAAATGTATAGATGTTTCGGGAAATTTATGAAGGCATGACGCTCTTACGACGTGAACTAGTAAACATAAATAGTATGTCTCTGCGTTCCATCCACGCTATACATTCGCTTGAGACTCACCTCGTCTGCACACGTACCCTGACTACAAAGCGGCGTTGGCACCAGTTTCGTCGACTGCATCCATCCAATCAGATCAACAGCTGTCTGCGTCTCACCAAGACATTCTTTGAGTCGTAATGGTTGACTACCTTTCACCCATTCGTTCACTTCATTTCAGCTCCTGATGCGCTCGATAGACCCGATGCTGACAATGACATGCGTGGCGGCTCACCTGTCTAGCGCTCAGGTGCTCCCACGTGTGGCTGGATACCCGTGGCGTGAGGAGGAACTGGTGGAGAACTTATCAATCTATACTGTGCATAGATGACTTGCATAACGTAGCGTCCAGGACTCGCTTTTGTCACCGTTTTCTGTTTTGCACTGGAGCAACATGAAACGATGAATGAGTAATTTCGCCCTAGCAGGCACAATCAATCAGGCTCACATACTTGCAACAGTTGTGTGGCACGAACTGGCATCGATTCTCACGTCGGTTGGAAAATGGGGCACCAACAATGTAGAAGCAAGCCGCCTCCTTGGTGCACTGCTACACCGAGTCTCGTGTGATGCGTGACTCTCACATCGGTTCAAAGGGACCAAGATGCCGCGAGCAGGAATGGTACTTGCAATGAAAATATGCACGAACGTTCAAACCAGGTCGACGGGACGAGTTCCACCCACAAGTAAGTACCGGCGGTGGCGGCCAGCCGGATCGACCTCTGACTCGTGATTAGATTGGTGCGTCGAGTACGTGTCAGGTTTTTCCGATCTGAGAACCCAGTGACGGATGCTTCGACACGATGTCAGCTCACACGAGCTAAGGCCTGTCACTCACCCGACGGTACAATGATGGTAGTTGCCGCCGGAGATGGGCATCTTATCATTGCTTGTCGCGAACGCCAGTGAGGAAGCTGTCGAGGATCCGCGAGCCGACGGAACGAGATGCAGACAGCTTCATGAAACTCCTAGTGAGTTCGTACCCGACGGAAGGACGCCAAAGAGCAAGTAGATGATCGACCCTGGGTAGGGTCAGTCGCATCCATGAACGCTGGAATAGTCTGACCTGAAGAGGACTCGGGTGTGAGTACGGAATCACGCACTCGCCTTTTGCATTCACGTTTTCCTTGTTGAACGAGTGAAAGATGCTGCAAGCATCATTATCGAATAGGATAACGGATCATGATGTCTCCAACTTATCTCGATGTATACGAGGCGCATGAAGGCAGCCGACGGAGTCATATGCCGACGCCAACGCCAACGGAACCTCTGTTCCAACGCCAACGGGCAGAAATGACCCAACGGCATGTTTGATATTCCGAGCTTCTTTTCATCTATACTGGCAGTAGTTGGGGCTAATAGCGAGGACGCCACCAAGTTCTGAACCGGCGGCGTCGGAGTGACCGATCCGATGGCATGTGTGAGCATGTCCTTCCGACGGAAATAGAGCCAAAGGAACATGGCCCAAGGGTCTCGATCTAGGTATGTGATGAAGAAGTCAGAACGATTCTAAGGATGACGTAATAGTGAGAGTTCTCGAAAATTCACACGACTAGGCTTTATATCGACCGGATCCTATGCAAGACGCGACTCCGCACCATTCCCGCATCCTGACGCCCTCGAAGGCTTGATTTTTGACCACTCGTTTACCCTCGAAGTGCTCCACCACCACCTCCTCGAAGCGACAAACGCACGATGGTGTTCGAAATTCATGATCAAGCAAAATTCCAGTCCTTTTTTTTTTTTTCAAAAAAGAAAAAAAAAGAAAAGATGTGGAATTTTCTGAGAGAGTGCGTCCGGTTTTAACAACAAGAAATCAGGCTCGCACGAGGACCACATGACGTCAATTAATGGCCCTCGGAGTATTCCCGCCGTCATTGACTCACAGGCAGAACTGGTTCGTACGAGCGTGCATCTTCGCCCGGTAAGCATTTTGGTTTGGATGTGCATATATGAGCCCGTTGCATACTGGCGTTTAATGGTGCGCATAGGCTGACAATTGATTCCTTGCACGATCTCCTCATCGTCCCATGAGAGTGGTATACATGAGTGAATTCTCAGGTACAGAAACATTGAAGAGGTTAGTAATAGCGGTCATATCACTACTCTACGGAGGACAATGGAGATATGATGGCGAGACATGGATCTGTCATATGGATACATAAAATTCAGTAGCTTGCACGATCATATCTAGAAAGATCGACATCAGCATCAGCATCAAGCATACTCATGGTCCCATTGATCTCGATCAGCTACCACACACGGCCGAGAGAATCTCAAAGACCTCGCTCTGTCTCTCGCGGAACGTCTTGATCTTGGAAATGTTGAGCGCAAGCGCATTGATCCGGTTCGAAAACGCGACCGTCCGCCCCTCGACGCTCTCCCTCCGAACGAGATGCTCACACCCGCTATGACCATTGGCTCTTTCACAAGCGCTCGAGCACGCAACACCCCGATCGTACCCCACGCCCTCCTGCAATATCCGCTCGAGACGTTCGAGCCGCGTTGCTCCAGGCTCCTCGCCTCGCTGCGCCGCCTCGATCGCCGCTTCCGTATCCCGCTGCCTGATCTTCTTCATTTGCTTCCCAATATCCCCAAGCTCGGTCATCAGCGGACGGAGCGCGTCTGGGCAATCTTCCAGGGTCATCTGCAACCCGAACCCACCATCGATCGATCCGTCAGGCTTCACGGCGCGCGTGCCTACTTCGACGATCGCGAGGGCGACGCAGGCAAAGTAGGCGCGGGTAGGGTCACTTTTGAGAAGACGACCGAGGGAGGCATTGTCTGCGAGGACGTCGCCGAGTGCGGCGTAGAGGATCTGGCGGATGCGCTCTAGTGCGGGGGAACCATGTGGGAACAGCACCGGGGAGGGTGTGCGCGGGGGGAACACAGAGGAGGCTGGTGAGTGCGAGCGCGGCGAGTACAGGGAGGCGGTGCTGAGCTTATCCTTATCGGACGCTGACGAGAAAGGGCCGTCGTAAGCAGGCGGGGGTACGAAAGAGGTTTTGACCTTGAGGGAGGCACCTTGCCCGCCCGCATCGAGCGCTGCCTGGATATCGCTGGCGTATCTGTCCTGGAACGAGCGTCGTTGCGATATCTCGATCGCGACTGCACGGAGATCGGCTGCAATCCCAGAGATGGCGGAATTGAAAGGCTCGCTGAGTGGATCGAGACCACAGATGATGCGTGCGAGGTCGTGCTGATATTCCGGTGCGAGGCCTTGGATCTTGGGTACTGTGGAGGCCCACACGCGGAGAAAGCCGAGGAAGGAGGGTGGACAGTTGGATTCGGTGAGGTCGCGCGGGGGAGCAGATTTAGAACTGCGGGGAAGTGGCACGGACGGGGGGACGGTAGTGCAGCGGAGGGCGGCGAAATAAAGACAAAGTGCGGGACCTGGGTCGTCGTCAGGATACGAAATTAGCGGGGTTCGCTAAGGAAGGGTGACTTGCCGGAGATCATGAGGTCCCCCTCCGCACTCGCGAGGACTTCTGGCTCGATGAGTCTCTCTACCTTTGCATGGGTCAGCGAAGACTTGAGATAGCTGTGGAAACTATCTTGTACGTATTGTTCTGATAGGATCATGATGAGGTGCAAAGAAGTGCCAGAGTGTGGGCCACGCGCAGCCCTGCAGGGAGGCTGTGCATAGGTCGTATTTGATCGATGACGTACTGAGGGTGTTTGATTGAATTCACTTTTTTTTTTTTTTTTTTTCCATTCTCTACAGTCATGTCCACCCCGTACATGCAGAAAGTTGGCATCAAGCTCTTCACCAAGCACTTGGATCAGTACACTCCAGCAGATCCAGTCTACGAATATTACAACGACGCCAGGGGCAAACAGCGTCGCAAAAGGGTAAGCACGCCTCGGGCCCGCCGGCCATGCCATCTCACGCTCTTTTGTCCAACAGCGCGATGCCCCACCCGGTATCTCTGCACGCGACACTGCGATCCTCAAGTCCGTTCAACGCCGTGCACGCTGCCTAGACAAGTCCTTCAACCTCTGTGGCCTCCGCTTCGGATGGGCGTTCATCCTCGGCCTCGTGCCCGTCGCAGGCGACGTCGCGTGCGCCGCCCTCAACTACACCCTTGTCCTGCGCAAGGCCCGCCAGGCCGATCTGCCGCAGTGGCTCGTCGCACGCATGATCCTCAATAATGCAGTGTCCGCTTGTGGGGGCCTCATCCCGCTCGTTGGGGACGTCGTCATTGCCGTGTACAAGGCCAACTCGCGCAACGCAGTCCTGCTAGAGGAGTTTCTGCGCGTCAGAGGCGAGACTTTGCTTAAGGAACAGGCGGACAAGGAGGCAGAGGAGAGTCGGGGTACCGCGGCTGTCGCATCTCCCCCGAGAGAATCGGAACAATTACTGTCGGCCACAGCCTCGGGCTCAAAGGAGTCGGGTCGCAGCTGGAGCTCGTTGGTCCCCTCGATCGGCAAGAAGCAGGCCACGGCTCTCGCTCGGGGCGATCGGGGACGGTTCGTCGAGGACATAAACAACTAATTCACGCATCTTCTACGCAGGGTCATGTTTGGTCTCGGAGTCGACGATGGACGATGGACGAATTCTCTTGCTATCTTCTTGTTTCGCTTGATGGGACTTTTTTCCATTATCTTTTTCTTCCTATCGGATATCTTTCTCTCATCATCACGATACATGACGGCGGCAATGATACCACGAGCTACTAATGCGACCTATGTATGTACTTGTACTCATCCACATGTCACCATCTTCAGCCTACGAAACTCGTTTTCCTCACATAGAGGACTAGTTCGTCATTCTCTAGACACTCGGTTGTTTACTATAACGGCAACTATATAGATGCGATGACGACGCGCAGGAATGAATCTACAACTAACTACGCACAGCGCTAGGACTCATCGACAGACCAAGGGGAGTCCCGATCAAATATCTTGGTATTGATCAACTTATCCTTTGACTTCTGTTCGCTCGGAGATCCGACCCGAACCCCCGGCGGTCCTCGGGCAGGGTGTGCTGGACACATGAAACGTGATGCACGTGTTCCTCGCTCAGTCAGACTCCCACTTGGCAACCTGGCGCCTCAGTCCCAGAGGAGCAAAGATGTGGACTCATGTGGCTTCAACTTCAAGGCAAAATCTTGACCTCGACGAAAAAGGTACTGTCCCTTGTTCTCCTTTCGGCCTCTGGTTCCTCCGACGGCTCGGGATATTTGGTGCACGTACTTACGGTCCGCGGAGGAGACCTCGACCCGTGACGTAACTTTGTAGACCATCACTTGCAAATTCGGACAGCAGTTTCGCCTTCCCTGCCATTCATCATCCATTGGAGTTACAAATACCCCTTCAAACATCCCTCCCTATCCCCCTAAACCTGCTTACCGCCAATACGTCGGCGTACTCCCCTGCGCCCTCACGATCCGACACGCCTCGTCGAGCGCGTCCACCACCTCCTGCGGGAGCGGCCCCTTCTCCGAGTCCGCACAGTTCTGCTCCAGCTGCGCTGCGCTGCTCGCTCCGAGGATCACACCGTCTCCTTCGCCCAGGATAGAGTGGTGCTGGCACCACCGCATCGCGATCTCGGTCAGGCGGAGGTCGTGTTTAGCCTATTGTGCGTACAGATTTAACTTTGCTCAGAAGACGAAAAACGTACGGCAACGCCCTTGAGGAGCTCGAGCGCATCGAAATAGCCCTGTCGGAGGTACCGCGCGCGGTACATCTTGCCCATGGAGGAACTGGGGTCGAAGCGACCCCCTTCAGGCGCCTGATCGACGACGGAGCTGACTTTACCCGCCAAGAGACCGCCTCTGCGAATTCGTTGTAGTGTGAACGGGAAATTGGCGATGAGGACATACGCAAGTGGATTATAGATGACTAGTCGGAGGTCGTACTTGCGACAACAAGGGACTAATTCGGCCTCGATCTCGCGCGTGACGGCGTTGTACATCCTGTCATGATATGCGTGTCGGTCTGTCAGCGAAGAGAGAGGACGAACGATCTCACGCTTGGTAGATCTTGGGAACCACGTAACCACTGGCCTTGCAGATACCAACAATCTCGGCGACCTGTCGCGTGCAAGCAAGCGTTCAGACAGGATCTAAAGAAAGGCGAGCCCAAGGTCACTTCGTACCTCCCACGCCGCATAGTTACTCAGACCAAAAATATCGCTGGCGAACAATTCGAGTTAGCCCTACAAAGTAGAGAAGCAGACATGGGCGATACTCACAATTTGCCCTGCTTGTACAACTCGTTGATCTCGTGCACAGTGTCTTTGAACGGCACGCTCCGATCAGGTGCGTGCAGGTACAGAATCCGAACCTTGTCACGTTCGAGGCATTGGAGGGACGTTTGGAACGTGTTCCGCAGGTTCTCTGGAGAGTGATCGCCAGGCTTGGATGGGTACACCCTGGTCATGAGTAGCGAGTCATCAGCCTTTGCCCTGACAGCACCCAGCAGTGTGGGGAAGGTCTAGGCTTACTTGGTGTCGATCGTAGCGCTTCCAAGGTTGAGACGGGGTAAGACCTGGACGCGGGAAAGCGAAAACGTTAACACCCATCAGCCCGTTCAAACAAAAAGCGGATATGTAGACACGCGACGGTCAACTTTCAAGTCAATCGTGCCCGCTCACCTGCTCCGTCGTTCCCTCGGCGTACATGCGCGCCGTGTCGAGCTCAGAGTGTCCGTGGCGGAAGAATACATCGAGGATCTCCTGGCACTCCGTCAGCGAGGACGTTCGCACGCCGTTCTTGCCTTGGAACCCAAAGGTCATCGTGCCCTGGTATTTTGCAAATTCCTTGATTTCAGTACACCGTATCTACTACTGCACGGCACAAGGTGGTGCGTACGAAGAGGAGTGGAACGCGGGTCGGCATGGTGTTTTTGACGGATTTACTGGTTTGATCTGGTACGTGTCGATATGCGGTGGTGCTGTAGTGAGCAAACTTGTCTCGTCGGTTCGTAAGTTGGTGTTGGAGGAGGGACATGAACGTACATTCTTAAATACACAACGTCGAAGATTGTCGTGGGCGAACAGTCGAGCAGATGGAACTGCCCGGGATATCACTGATACATACATTGTTGAGTTGTCATATGATCATGTGGTCTTTGTGAGATTTTTCTCGGTCGGCCGCGTGTACGTCACTAGTTTGCTTTCTCATCCCATCTGAGAATTGAAATATTGACTTTCAGCCAAGGACCGATTCTCCAAGCCGCTTTTCGTTATATGGTATTGAAGTTGAACTTCTACTACGCTGAGACGTAGTATGCGACAATCAGCCAAATTCGAGAAGCTTCTGCCCAGTGATTCATACATTCTGGATCACAGCATGAATCAACATTTTACTGCGGAAGTTGGAAGAGTTCCCAAGACCATGCAGGAGCTTCACAAGGAGTGCGTGGTCGCTCCGTTTCGACGTGACTTCAAACCGAACCACCGAAATATCTCCGTCATGGACCATGCTAGCCTGAGCACGCACCAAGGTTGTATAATTTTACTTACCCCGACAGGCAATGCTTACGGCGTCCAGAGTCGGGACCCAACTGAGTATAAGAAGCTCGGGGTTGCTAGCTCGTGGCAGCGGATACACTCGGCTTAGCTCAGTTCTCAGAATCCCAGAAATCAGCAATGTCTTGGGGCGCGTTGCTTTCCCTGACTTTGTTGTCCGTCTTCCAGCGGGTGGTTTCCGTTGCGCCCCCTTCCGTCGCGGCAGCTTGGTTTGCGGGCTACCATGCTACGGAGGGTTTCCCGCTCTCGGACGTCAGCTGGGACAAGTACAATACCTTGATATACTCTTTTGCGTGAGTAAGCTCGTCGTTCAGTCATTCTAGAATATGAGGAATTGCATTTTTTGCTAAATATTCCCTGACAGCGTCACAACGCCGAGTGTCCACAGTTTGACCCTAAATGGATCAGATCCATCACTCCTCCCCGAATTCGTGGGCTTGGCACATGCAAACGTGCGTTTTGTGACACATCGTTCACTAACTCGTTTTGACTTGACATCAAGGGCGTCGCTGCTCATATAGCCATCGGAGGTTGGGGTGGCGGCATCTGGTTCTCTTCTGACGTAGCAACTCCAGAGAACCGCACTGCCTTCGTCCAGACCGTCGCAGATTTTGCGGAAGAATATGAACTAGACGGCATCAACTTTGAGTACGTGACATTTTACCCACTCTCGGCCATGATAAATGCTCACACGCATTATGAACCAGCTGGGAATACCCCAACCATCAAGGCATAGGATGCAACACCATCAACGCCAACGATGCCCAAAACTTCCTCTCCTTCCTCCAAGAACTCCGCGCGAACCCCATCGGAGCCAAGCTGACGCTCTCCGCCGCGACCGCTATCGTCCCGTTCACGGACGCGTCCGGTAGTCCCTCGACGAACGTGTCCGGGTTTGCCGACGTCCTCGACTACATCGCCATCATGAACTACGATATCTGGGGCTCGTGGTCGTCCGCCGTTGGCCCGAACGCGCCGCTCAACAACACGTGTGCCCCGGCTACGGACCAGGACGGTTCGGCCGTCTCGGCCGTTGCGGCGTGGACCGCTGCGGGGATGCCGCGCGAGCAGATCGTGCTCGGGGTGGCGTCCTACGGGCATTCGTTCAGCGTTCCGCCGTCGAACGCGTTCGTCGGTGCGACAAACGAGCTGGCGCCGTACCCGATGTTCAACGCGTCGAACCAACCGCTGGGAGATCTGTGGGGTGATACGGGCGGCGTAGACTCGTGTGGGGTGTACGAAGGCCCGGGCGGGACGTTTGATTTCTGGGGGCTCGTCGACGGCGGGTTCTTGACATCGCTTGGGGATCCGGCCCCGGGGATCTATTATCGCTACGACACGTGCAGTCAGACGGTTGAGTGTTATTCCTTTTTGCTTTCTCGTATCCTCGCTGATTGCTCTGTGGGTATGCTGATAATCGATTCGTCTCTCTGTCTGGTTTAGCCCTATGTATACAACGAAACGTCCGAAGTCATGGTGTCGTTCGACAACGCGCAGTCGTTCTCCGCAAAGGGTAACTACATCAAGGAGACCGGTCTGAGGGGTTTCGCGATGTGGGAAGCGGGTGGAGACTACAGCGATATCTTGCTTGACTCGATCAGGCTCGGTGCCGGATTCGACGGTGCTCTATGGTGACGACTGTGGTAACCTATGGACTGTACCCGTAGGTTTTGCGTGGGTTTCCTTGTGCATATATAAACCCCTGTGACGTGCCCGCAGAGTGCTAGTGTGGGGTGGCAATCCCTTTCCGAGCGTTCGTCAAGCATTCACGACTTAGCCTGAGGGTGGTACTTTGGCAGAAACACTGATTTTTGGGTGAGACCACGTGCGACATCGTGGTTAGATCGGATATTGACCTTGGTGGGGGTAGTAGTCTCCCCTGCCATGACGCGATACAATTGATGATGGCATGCGTCGGAATAGGATCCACAGAAAGTTTCAACCTGGACAGAGATCTAGGTCCCAGATTGCAATGAATAGGGATTCGTGACAACACCAATTTGGATGACAAACTGACCTCTGAACGTCATTGCTGGGAATGCCATCGTAGTAGTCCGTAGCATTTACAATTTACCATGCATTTAACTCCAATGTCTTTGTAAACACGGGAGAACTAAATCAGTGTTCGATTCAACCATGATCGATAGCATTTGAAATGGATGTTCAATATGTTCAATATTGGAGACTGGAACCCGAACACGGGAAATACTAGTAGGTGCTACTAACTTACGATCGATCAAGATCGCCGCGAGCATAATTATCAGAAGACAATGTAAGAAAAAACATGTTGATTTATAGGAGCGCTGTTTGATTCTATAACTCATTCTATTATAATTGCGGCGTACACACGAATCCATATGAACATCTTCGGAGCAGTCTAGGCGCTGGCCTTCACGGCCTGCCATGCGGGTCTGGTCGATATCGCTTCCCACCATCTGCCACGATAAGTTAATAACGGATTTTCCTGTAGTGATCATATGGTCTGGCAAGCTTACCGCGCAACGTTTGGCCTGCTTTCGAGCAAATTGTAACCCAGTTCTTCAATCACAATAGCTGCGTACGGAAGATGAAAGAGGTCTGCCAAGGTGATGTTCTATGGAAAGACATTATCGAACTGTCCGACCTTGTGAAGCAGAGGCTTACCTCGCCCGCCAGGTATGCTTGTTTGCCTAAGATGTCATTGTAGGCATCAAGCTTCGCGTTGAGGTTTTGAAGATACTCGTTTACCCTAGCTTCGTCCACAGGCAATTTTCTGTGCCTGCGCAAAGATACTATGAGTCATCATGGAATTCAGGAGATATCGAAAGTCGTTACTTCTTGATGATCTTCTCTGTGGCGAGGCCCAAGGCGAACGGGTAGAAATTAGAACCCTCTATGGACGCGGCTTGCTCGAACAACGCTTCGCCCTTGGGATCCTTGGGCACGAGGCCTTGCACTCCTTGTCCTTCGTACTTTTTGACGAGGTATCTGCAAATTGCTCGAGACTCGTACAGAATGAAGCCGTTGTCGTCCTGGATGACAGATGAGCTCCTCGATGACCAAGTAAAAACGAGAAAGCCTAATGTCTCTCACAATGTATGGGACTTGACCGAACGGCTGGAGCTGTTTGAAGGCGAGAGTCTTGTGTTCTCCCTTGTAAACGGCAACGTCGACGACTTCATATGGGATTTCCTTCTCTCTGCACACTTCGGCTACTAGCCTGACGAGAGGTGCAACAGCATGACCGTGAATTTGAATAACCATGGCGAAGTGGGAGTAGTGTTCACTCGGTGGGGGACTTGGTGGGTTGGTGCTTCACTCCAAGCCATCCACCGACCTACTATATACTCTCAAGGCGACTCGGACCTGTTCCTGGACCGGTTGATAAATTCATAAGAGCGGTGTTCTTGACAGCATATGTTTCGAACCAGATCGAATAGCATCGTAGCCCGGAGCGGTTGCGATTGTTACCATACGTCGTGCGGTGCCAGTAGGTCAAGAGGTAGATGAGCTTAGGGGTGCACGGAGACGATGAGGACTTGTGAGTTAGTGTGTTGAATTCTGGTACAGACATCATCCTCGAATGGACCGGTGCGATTGTGGGGCCGAGAGAGGACCGGCCACTTTTGCAATGCGTAGAAAGCCATGCATTCATTGGAAATTGAGTTGTTTTTTGACCGGTTGGACGCCCATGAACATGTTTCGGACCGCCTATTGGAGCTCTTGAGGTGTCACCCGACCGCGCCTGAAATGGTTGCAGTGTTCGTTTGTCATCCTTTTGACGAGCAAGTTACTGTTTTGGGTCAGGTGGGAGCGGATGAACTAACACGCAATGATCATGGAGTCGAAGTATGTCATGAAAATGAAAAGTTGGAGTAGCTGTGCATTTTGACTCCTTGCGTACTGTAGCTGTACCTTTCTGTGTGGATTCAACAGGGTTTTGAGGGCGTCACAGGTACTGGTTGTTAGTTTTAGCAACCACTAGCATCCGGCTGGTAGCGTGGCAATCGACACCAACTTGAACATTGGCACGCGCTAGTCGATCATAGATGTTACGGTATCAGTTTGGACCACTGCAAAAACAAAGCTCTACAAGTGAAAAAAAAACAGTGCTTGTCCTGTAGGCTACCCGTTACACCGGTGGGGCTGCGTTAATTCCTGAAAGTTGCAACCAAACACCGGTGCCGTTACGCGTTGCTTTTAGCAACACCGCAACCACCCCCGGGGGCCGGCGTTAAGCATCACGATTGCATAGGTACAGTATGGCCCTAGGACTTGTCCGGTGTCCTTGTTCTCCCTCACACCTCTCCGAGTCCGACATGATGCATGATGGCATGGAGTGCGGGGAGAAAGGAGATCTCGTCTCGACTATGTGAGTCTTCACTCGTTCACATATTTTCCTGATGAGTCCCACTACTATGCACAATCAGTGTCGGCGCGGAGCCGCAGGCATCGGTTCTCGGCCAAAGGTCGGATTGCATGGGCGTCTGAAGGTAGCGAATCGAGTCCTACTTTTCCCCACAAGAACTCCGAGGCCAGTCCAAAGGACTTGAAGTGGTGAGAATATGTTCATCATTCTACTCGTGTCCGTCGTGAGGCCGACAGGTGTCTGATCAGTGGGAATCTCCCCAGCCGCAAAGTGCGGCATATGCAGTTGTGACGTTGATTATCTAGTGCCTCTGATGGGAAACCTGCGCAGTCTCGTATCACTTACCACACTTTGTCAGACTAAATGATCAGAGGTGAGTCTTGCAGAGAGACAACGTTACATGAGTCCGACTCCCTCTCGGTGTCCCGTTCACACTGGCATCGGCTGCGCAGTGAGGATCTCTGCAATCTGTTGTCATCGCCGATTACCGGTGCTTCTCACCCTCAGGCCGCCGACCGAGGATTGATATCACGGCTCTATGTTGCGATCAGCGGCAGAGGAATAATCTCACGCAGTCGCGATAAAAATGGGAAAGCGCTGTCAAGTCGCATATCCTTCATCAACTCTCCACCACCGCCACAGTTTAACGAAATGGTTTCGAGGTTGTACGGTTATCCCACATCTACTTGCACACTTCGCGTAGCGGTCATCCTGAAGGAGCAGAAGGTACCCTTTGAATTTCATATGGTCGACATCGTCAAGGGTGAACACAAGGCTCCCAGTTTTCTTGCTTGCCAGCCGTTCGGACAAGTCCCATACATCGTACGCATGACGATGATATCGGATATGTCTTTATCTCCAATGATATCGTAACTTTCACAGGACGACGATGGTTTCATCCTCTATGAATCGCGGGCTATTTCTTGATATGTCGCAACCAAATACGCTCCACAAGGCAACGCTTTGATCCCCACTGACGCTACGAAACTACCCCTATTCAGACACGTTGCATCCATCGAGACGTCCAGCTATGACCCATTTGTGTCTGGGCTCGCTTGGGAACTATCTCTATCATGATCTCGTGGCGCCGACGTCTCTGATCTGGGGCGATGCCCGCAGGCTGTTCGGGGGAACGACGGACGATGATCGCGCCCACGTACTGCGCACACAGCTCAAGGCTAAGTTGGACGCGTACGATATTCTCCTTGCCAACCGAAATATCTCGCTGGAGACGTTCGTGCTGTGATTAATCGATTTATCTTTGGTCAATACTGCGCCTGCTCATCTGAGACATGGATCCAGGAAATCACGCTTACGGACCTCTTCCACCTGCCTTGCGGGAGTGTCATCCTTGCAGACGACATTAACGTCGACGAGTTCTCTAGCCGACCCAATGTCAACAGGTAAGTTCGGTCATTAAAAGTGCGCGCTGTAATCGTGAGACGATGATGCTACGTGGCAGATGGTGGAAAGACATCACATCTAGAGCTTCTTGGCAGGCTGTCAAAGGCGGCGTCGCGTAAGTTTGAGCATCGCTATTGACCATGAGAGAAAGTTCTGTAAAAGATATCTCCATGTACGATGGTAATGAACATTGCTTCAGACCATACATGTCATTCACCAGGGTCTCTTGCCTGAGGAGCGGCCTACCTGTCTGCTGAGTTAACCTGACTCCTTCCTTTTGGCCTTCTGCGTGGGTAAGCAGCGAGTAGCTCGGTGACGGACCCAGCAGCACTGCGGGCCGGAAAGCCCTGAGTCACTGTATCTGAATCTCAACGACCTTTTACTATACAAAGGAACAAACGTTTGTGGCAATCTTAACCTCGGAAGTAGTGCCTGCATCGATCCCTTCCAACTCGATTTCAAGCATCACATCGGGTCCTGGAGTCCGTGCAACCCAGTCGAGGGGCTGGCTTCGTACGACTGACTTTGTCCGCCATGCTGTTCGACTCTTGTCAAGAGTAAGCAGTTCAGAAATAGTCACCTTCGAGACTCTGAGCATACGGCAGAATGTGAAAACGTCAGAGCATTCGGTTTAGCACGTTTGCGTGTCACCCGTGCGATCCGGTCTCGTTCCATGAGCTGTTCTGTGGGCGGTACGGACGTCCGATGATGTCCATTAAGTAAGGCTGATTGTTGCAGGGACTTAGTACGCTCCTGGTTCCAAAAAGCACTGCATCGGCAAGAGTGTCATCGATCTGTACACATCCACGTCCAACGCCCTACGCACCTGATGATCCACATTCCTGACTTTCAGAACATAATCACCCACGCTATGGTTATCCTCGGGACTTCGCTCGGCGAGTGAGTAGGCTTGCGTTTGCCATCATCCAATCAATTCGGCAAGTTGACGAGCTATCCCAAGACGCGTGGGGAAAAGAGATACCGAAATTGATCACATGACATTCGTGGGAACAATGTGCTCTTGGTCGGTTCTAGTAACCTTTTATCCTCATCCAAACGACAAACGCCGTACTTGCGCATTGACGAAACTTGGAACGTTGTTGAGTCGCTATGGACGATTTAACAGTGGAAGACGACAAGAAAAAATTCGAGCCAGAAGTCCCCAATGAGGAAGACTCGCAACCTGACCCTGACGAGGAGCTCATGTTGGACCGAGGGAACGGAAGAGTCTGGTTGGTCAAGGTGAGTACAAATCCGCAGACTCGAGCGCTCCGACGGGTCACCTCCTTTTCTTTTTTCTGTTTATCATTGAATTGTCATTCTCTCGTCAACGCGTCTTATGTTCGTCTCGAAAGATACCAAAACACTTGATGACCCGGTGGGCAACCATCGATAAAGAGGACGTCCACCTCGCCACAATACGTATCTACCAAAACTCTGTCAACACATCCGGGCGATCGCCGCGCATATTTCTCTTTCTACCTCCCGACCCGAACGACCCGACCCCGCGTGCATCAGATCTTCCCACCTTTCCATCCGACGCTGCGTACATACCTGCTGGAGAGAATGGCATCCACGTGGATAGGTATGAGTTGGAGATGGTGAACGAATCAGTGGAAAACCAGCTCGTCGTCGCCGAACGGCCCAAAGACCCCGTCCCCCCTGCACAAGGAACGGCTGCAGCTCACACGTATAATCCTCGCGCACGGACAACGATTTTGACGGGTCGCATCAAACACGAGTGTAGTCTGAGGCCTCTGTTCAACGAATCGTATCGGCGACAGATGCGGGAGAGAAGTCGCGCATACAACACCCCACGCAGACAGATCCGCATGATCGAAGAAGCTGGTCTCAGCGGTGGCCGCGGCGGAATCAACAGGCTGAGCAGCGGAGTAGCCGTCGGCTCGTTCGCTGATATGATCGTCAGCATCCGCTTTCGTTGCTTGGCGAACCAGCTTACAATCTTGATCAGAAAACCAAACCGAAACCCGTCAAGGGTACGTTTGAACGGATGGCTCGACTGCCGCGGAACCAGTTATTGGATCTATTGTTTCAACTTTTCCGCGAGCAAGCGAGGTGGAGTTTCAAACCACTGAGGGAGCGGACACAACAACCCGAGGTTTATCTCAAGGAGGTGCTGAATGAGATCGCCACGCTCCATCGCGGTGGAGAGTATAACGGCATGTGGGAACTTTCGGAAATCTTCGCCAGGGAAGGGGTCGGTGTGGAGACTCGTGGATTTTTTGCTTGTGCTGAGTTCTCCATTGTTCTAGGTCAAGGCGGAAAATGTACCAGGTCCAAGCTCTTTGGCGAATGGTGATATCACAATGGAGGATTATGATGAGGACGACGAGGACGACGAGGACATGGAGGAGGTTTCATAACTTCGTGGATTGGCACAAAGTAATTAGATCATGTGCGATATTTCTACATACTGGATGAGTCTACATGACGAGTCCGACGTCCGTCACCTCCGATATACTACTTATCATCTCTATGCAACATAAGGTTGTTATTGACTCTAATACGATAATTTTATGGCTGTGCTGTTAAACGCCCTCGGTCTTGCCACCTCGGGCATCGGAGCCGCAGCGAGAGCCGAGTCAACAACTTCACAAGTGCTTGCTCATGTATCCAATTCGCATACGCTCGCGGTGACTTCGACTGCCATCATGTCAACTTTCCACCCACCCCTCCTCGGCGATGAGGAGGGAAATTACAGGATATACATAGTAGGAAATAGTGGTACGTCAGCGTACGAACTTTTCGTGTTTCGGCGGCTTCGGGGCTCATCCTAGTAGGGACAGGCAAGGTGTGTCTTGCTGCCGATGCTTTGTCAAATCAAAACCACCCTTGAAGCTTGTACGTTGCCGACCTAGACCACTTTGGGCGCCTACCTCTCTGTCAAACTCGATGCGCATCATGTTCACCTCGACCAAATCGCGTGGAAACCCGGATGGCGAAGAATAAAGACTGAGGAGCTCATGGAAACGGTCCGAGGTTTGATGGCGTTGCACGACCGAGGTTGGATCATCGACGGCAACTATCCGGATATGGAGGTGTTAATCCAGGACGAGGCGACGGATATTATATGTATGTGGGTTGCTTTCTCGGGGTCGCATGGTCAGCGCGTCGTACTCACCGCTTACGCATTTCTTTTTTTAAATGGGACCATGTGGGGCGCGATCGTTGACTCAGGGTTAGATCCACCGTTGCGTTATTACCTCCCTCGCCTCCTGTGGCGCACTCTCATGCGCCTCCTTGGATTGAGGCCACCATGCGCTCGAGGGTGCGACGATACCTGGGCGGAGACGTTTTCGCGCCAAGGGATCGTTTGGTACTGCATAAAGAATCATGCCATGGTGAGGACGAGATATCGGGCATGGCTTGCGCGAATAGGCGTTGAGGTTGGAGGGAAGATGAGGCATTTGGATGAGTCACGTGGCGAACTGGCTCAGTGGAAAGATAGCCTTGGAGAGCATCTCGGACGGAGATAGCTGACCTGGGTATACTTACATGTATTGCGTGCACGCAAAGTCAGTGTTGTGTATGGTGAAGTGCAATTGTGGAGGTGGGGTAACGTTGACTTACGATAAGCAAGTTATGAAGACCAAAGTTGACGTTGGTCGCCATGGAGTCCGAGTCGTACTAGACGAGTTTATCCTAGTGCTGTGGCGCATTGCAGCAGGATAGCAACATATTATTATTAAAATTGCGTAACATTTTGATATGTACATACCTAGTACAGGTGATTGAATATTGAATATCAATAAACGAATGTTCCCCCGCTCGGTGATTTGAATGAGGCAAACACGTTATGGAGCGGGAGAAGAAAGTGAAAAAAAAATCCGATCATACTAGTGGATGGCGGCGCTTCAAGTTGGATGGGGATCGATTGTTTCCTTGTCACTTTCAGTCACTCCAAATTTGTCCAGCTCCTGATATTCGAGTGTTAACTGAGGGTAGTGTGTACATAGGCCCATCAATTGAGATGTTGACACACTGTCAGTGTGGTACCGATGAATCGGCGATGATGATAATTTTACGACAATGTAACGTTTCCCGCATCGTGCCGTGTCAAAGCTAACGTTAAATGAACCCCTCTCGTAACCCCAAGAGTCATGTGAAATAAATGAACTGGCTTCTCAGAGATTGGTAGCGTCCTTGTTATCCCCCGTCTCCTTCGTACGCTCGCCGCAGCCTGCACTACTGGCAACTCGACTGAGTGTTTCCACCGCTGGGATTCGGTGGTATCCCTGTAAGATGGTGTCCGCGGCGGGTGTTTCGTATGTGTTGTTTAGCATGCTACCTTGGAACGTGTTGGCTGATATGATTGGCGCCGTGCTATTTCCCTTCGCAGGTTGGGACCTATGCTCGTAGGGTTCGTGCTGGACGCCATGTTGTATGGTGTGTTAGTAACTCAATCGCTTGTTTATTTCTCGTGCTACAAGAGGTACGCCCTATTCGCTAGTAGGTCACCGGCCGCGTCTGATGGTGTTTCCACTAGCGACGGACGTTGGCTGAAGCTCTTCGTGCGATCAGACTTTTTTATGCTATCTCACCCACACTCAAGAGTTTGTCAGGTTGCATTGCTGATCGCTCTGGATACCGCCAATATGGTTCTGGAGTTTCTATATATATATCAGACTCTAATCATTCACTTTGGTGAATAAGTTGTTTGCTGCTTGAGTGCATTTCTCACCTACCGTTCAGGCGATGCGAGTGGGTTGGAGCAGGCGAATTGGTGTAAGTTACTTCGGTCAGGATTACAAATTGCGTATAATTGACCAATCGTGCAGTGTTTTCAACTGGTAAAGCTATTCTTGATATCTATATCTGACGGGCACGTTGACTCTTCGATATCATCCTCCAGTTCCCGGTACGACTGTGGGTAACTGACATTATATACGTACTTGTGGAACTGAGCCTTTGAATAGGGCGTCACTTCGGCTTCAGTACAGCTCTTTTTTGCTTGGCGAATCAGGGTTCTCAAGCAAACCAGACTGCTGGTCACTGGAATTGCTCTCCTCGCAGTAGTCGGGATGTGTAAGTGGTCCGTTTTCTGTTTCAAGCGTTTGAAGAACATCTCCCTCCACAGTGTGCGGCATCGGCACATCTGTCGCAGTCAACATAGTACCAACATTCAGGCAGTTTCATAGATTTGAGCCCATTGTTATCATATGGCTGTCCGCATCTGCTGCAGATAATATTCTAATTGCAATTTCTCTTTTTCTTTCTCTGGTATGTCGTTTGGATTTGTCTGGTGATCGATGACGAGTTCTGTAGAGGGAGTTCCGCACGGGTTTTGCTGACACTGACCATGTAATCAAGAAGATCATACGCCGTTCGGTATTTACCTTCACCAAACGCTTCCCAGTCTAACTCTTTCCTTGGTAGTTACCCTTCATACTGGGTTGTTGACAGCAATATGGACGATCGTCGATCTTTCAGTATATATAGCCCTGGTAAGCGCTGTTCGATCGATCGAAGGCTTCCAGTGCTGACATTCCCCAGACTAACGGGATGTTAGTAGGCCTCGTGTTTCCTCACCACCCTCGCTGACCTCTGTGCATCAGGCATCTTGTTTTTGTACTACCGCTGGCCAAGTTTTATTCCAATTCACTGTTGTCCACGTTGATAGCAAGAACGCGTGATCCGGATCACATAGACTTCGCCGTGGTCGAAGAGTCTCGTCACGTTGAGCGACGGGTCAGGGGTTCTCTACGTGGCACCTGATGCATCTGACTTGAAAACGTTTATCGAAGCAGGAGAGTTTTTTGCCGTGTCATCCGAGAGAACAGGTGCGTCTATTTCGATTATCGATCCATTTTTGTTTTGATCTCAATCTTTTCTTGATCTATTTTTTTTTTTGCCTCCATGGCGCTTTTGGTGAATCGCGCGGACACACAAAAGATTCGATCAAGGAGCACGGAGATCGTTTTTGAGAAGGTCATCCACGCGAAAAAGCTCCATGACCGGTTGTCTATATCGCGAGACGACCTAGAGAATCGATAGCGTTGTTGTCCTCGTGCTTCTATCTCTCTTACTTTGAAGGGGGAACGTGACGAAGGTCAGGGACGCTAGGGGGATTGTGTGTCTGGATGTAGAAAGTGTCGTGCGTATATTGTTGTATCTTTATTGACATTTAGTGGGCTTTCATCGCCGATAGACACTGTCTACGTGGTTTTACTTATGGGACTTGCACTGGGCGCACGATCAAGCCTGGGACTCTCAGCAGGCCTGCCTGCAAGGCCGTGCTCAAGGCATTGGCGATCGTATCTGCCTCTTTCATTCCTCGTTGGGGAGTATATTATTTTATGTATTTATTTGATAGATGTTCCTTTGGCATTAGCTCGTCTTTCACGAGGGCGCGTTGTAATGCTGGCAGGGGATGTTGATTTTATCTTCACGTGACCACGACGCGCTCGCTATCAGTGGTAGGTTGTCTTCTTGACCCCATTACCCCACCGCGGCGGTGACGGCCCCTCTCCTCGTTGTACACCATCTCTCATTCTCTCCGACGACACAGCGATGACGACCGTCCACGTCACTCTGAGACTACTGCTTGTGCACTGGTTCACTTTCCTCGATTCCTTGCAACGGTTCTTTGGGACCTATGCACCGCTGCAACCGACACTCCCTCCATCAATCGCTTGGAGATTCCCATTCAGCATCGGGATCGAAGAAGACAGTACCGCATCCGTCTCACTCATCGAAGTCGAGGCGCACGCCCCGCCGATCTATGACGGCTACGTCTATGGCGGTCCCGCCCACTCCCTCACGACGATACAATGGATATGTCGCACTCCAATCATCTTTTCGGCACCCCTCGTTATGAATTTCTCTTGTTTTGACGACCCTCCAGACTATGACTATGATATAGATTCACATGATTCAGATGCTCCCGCCGTCACTATGAATCTCTCGCAAGATTGCAACAGCTATCCGGATACGCCTGTTTGGAAACCAGCCGCGGTTCCCAAGGAGGACAACGCACCTCAAGGGCCAGCGGCTTCGTTGACACCAATCGGGGTACGTGGTTCTCTTCTCTACTCTCAGAGTAGAATTCTGACTCGGTCGATCCGGTCCGCAGGAGGACGATGGACCACCGAGTCACATGGTCTCCTATGGGACTCCTGGGCTCAGTTTCTGCCCCGTTTTGGTGGGTATCGCGTACGTTGGATCGTTGGTGTATCTGTATATGCTGTTGATGGTACGCACCCGATTTTTCCTTATCACTATCAAGACACGCGCGCTGACTTTGGGACGAGATACCGTCCATTCTTTATCACTGGTCCGAGGACCTGTTGGCGTACGACGCACTCGACCCCACAGAGGTGCTTCATGCAAGTCTCTGGACGACCCCTTGGTGCCTCCTTCAACGCTGCGTGCGCAAGGCAGTCCCACGCATTGGCCAACGGCGCATTCAAAGACCAGGCGACTCGAACTCCGACATGTTTGGTCGCCCATCGATCCCGCTTATCGTGGTCGAGGGCGTGGATGGGGAGGTCAATCCAGTATATTTCATGGACGATGTTGACGTTTCCGATAACATCAGCGTTGGCGCGTGGGCGCCGTTGGACATGGAAGAGAATTCGCAGGACGTGTCGTCATCCGACGCCGGACTCGACGTTATTGAGGATGATGATTTGTCAGATCTCGTATCGTTACGCTCCCCCATCAATTCCCACAGAGAGGGCTGCGTTGCGATAGAAATCGAGGTGCCGGTTACGTGGACGGATTCTCATCAGGGAGACGGGCGAATCGGCGACGTGATACGAGTCGGACTTGGATCGCTCCCGTCCGATCAAGAGTTTGCCGAGGACGACGTACGTTCGAGTTGCGTAAACGACACAACAGACGCGCGGCTCGAGGTTCCCCACGTCCTAGTCGGGGGAGAGGACGATCCTTTTCGCTTCGTCGAGAAAGACGGTCTTGGGGTTCCGATCCAAGTACCAGACGCGCTTGGGCTTGGCACAGCGTTCAGTGATTGTGACGTCGACAAGCAGACGGACGAGTTGGAGTGGATGACGTTTCTGGGAATTATGATTGGTGACGTTTCTGAGGACGGCATGGGCAGGGCTAATGTTGAAGACGTCTCGAGTGGGGATCTAGACTTTAGTCCATGGAGTCTCGTCAGTGATCGCTACGGTCCTGATGAACCGGAGATGCCGTCAGACATTGTGAGCGAGAGGAGCCCGTCTGTGGGAACGCAAGACACGACCATCCTACGGGAAGATGTACGATCTGTCATGGACGACGACGCCAGCCGAGCCGATTGTTCGAAGGTGTCCTTGAGCGGCCCACGCGGTAGCAAACGTACTTGCGCTTGGAACCTTGGAAGCGAACTAGGGGACAATGGCGTTACACTGGAAGAGACACCTGTGCAGCCTCCCAACTCCTTGGTGGACAAGAAGAACGCAACATTGTCAGAGCAAGCGGGTAGTTCTATGCTTTCTGATGCAATGCTCGGCAAAGAGCGAGCCGGAGAGAACGACATCGTACTCGCGGAATCGGTGTCCCCCTCCTTGATGCAGAAACCAATCGTCAAACTCCCATTGTCACTGGTGACGGAGCGCGACGATGTGCGAGGTGTGGAAGAAGGTCCGGCGGAGCCGGTGGAAGACGTCACTACGCGGTCGCCACTTCAAATGTTTTATCCGACTAGTACACCCGCTGTGGTTATTAAGACGGCCCGGGGCTGCCTCGTCGAAGCGAAGTTTCAGGTGTTCGACCGTGGGCAACGGGCGCTTGACTTGATGGGGACCCTGCCAGTGGACGAGGCGGCGGCAGCCTCTCAAGCGGCGGATGTGACGTTGCCTCGTGAAGTCGGATCCTGTCCTCCGAGTCCGCCGATCGAGGGCTCGAGTTCGCTTGGCCATCCAAGGGTCGAAAGTGACATCGATACGCGTTGTGGCGACATACGAACGCCTCAGGCTGTCCCTTTGTCAGCTCTACCAATGTCCGAGACTGATCAGCAAGTGGCTAGCCCTGCCCCAATCGTCGCCAACACTATCCGGAATGGTGCAATAGAGGTCCACGGAGCGACAGAAGTACAGGAAGAGGTTTCATACGAAACTCGATACTATCCGGATGTTCCTCGGGACGACTCTCAAAACGCAGAGGTCGG
>JBBPOM010000495.1:0-24568 GCA_038091455.1 Leccinum uliginosum | reverse complement strand
ATCAAGCTCGTCGACGGCCGCTTTAGCATCAGACTAGCCTGCATCGACATTCGTAGCTCCATCTCAATTGAATTCCATGTCGTTGTTGGTGCCGTCGTCGAAAGACGCCGGGTCCATGCCATCATGGGCTTCGAAGTCCGAGTCACTGCCGTTGTCGTCGTTGTGACTGATAGCCATGATTAAGGTATATTTTAAGTAGTTATAACGAGTGTGAGGGTTGAGAGAGAGCAGCACAATGATTTTCTTGATTTTTGGATTTTTGGATTTGTTTGGTGCGGTTGCGCGGCTCGGGCATGAATTTCTGAAACGAGTGTACCAAGCGACCAAGTTTTGAGCCAGTGACTTAGACATCAAGTAGTCATGTCGTCAAATAAGCATGTTTCCACATTCGTTTCAGTACTTGGACCGGTCCACTCGAGATGAGTCGTTCCTTGGCTCTCTGGCCAAACAGTCATCGTTTTTTTTATGTAATACCGGTAAGAGCGAGGTATGGGCTTTTTTTTCGTTATGACTTCTATCAGTGGCTGGCCGTGGTCACCGGTTCGCCAGTCACAGAGACTGCCGCCAACCTTCTAATCGGCCAATTGCAAGTCCCGAACCCCATGACATCTTCCATCCCATGATCTATTTGTGCGGTTTTTCGGCGGGCTGAAGAATGTTCATCGCCTCCGCGAGCGCATCAAAGGGGACTATATAAATCAACAAGTGGACAGACACTTGTCGAGGGGGATAAACAGTCGCAACCACTTCATGATGCCATCCTGCTTGCAACGCAAATACATCGATCTCATCCAATATGCATCCTCCAACTGGGCCAACTGGGACCCCCTTGTCGACATCCGAGTTCGTAGTTCAAGTTGTGCTTAACACGCGCATTCTGATGTGTTTTTCTTTCTTTCGATAGGTTGGCGCGTACGGCTCTATCGACCAGGAGACAGGGTGTGTTCGGATAGAAGGGAACATCTATGATTCCGAATTTCAAGGGGAGCTCGACAAGCATGGTGTAGAGGTGAACATGTCCGATTTCCCACCACAGGAAGGTCAGGTCAAGGATGATATCGTCATCGCCTCTCAAGGGGTCAAGTATGAGTGCGCCCACTCTGACTTGTACGTATCATTTTTTATAATCGTCCTTGTATATGCGACAAGGCTTGACCGAGAGAAGTGAACGCAGGTGTAAATTCTGTCACCACAGTCATACTGTCCGCGAACTTATCGACGGACAGTGGACTTTCACTTTCACGTGTGGCAAACGAGGTGGCGTCCTCATCATGCACAAACCGACACAGATTCTACTTCCTAGTGTGGTACTGGAACCGCTCTATAGGATCGATAAACTCAGGGATAAATGGCTCGTCACGAGCACCCATGCGTGCCCCGCATACTCTATGTACTTGTCCGACAAATGTAGGCTAACCTTTCCCCTTTGTTCCGTGCATATTGTTAACGAGCCGGTGACGCAGCCGGTGACGAGGTTACCCTCACTTATGTACCCGAATGTCCAATTGCTGGCGTCACTGACACTGATGGCAACTCCGCTTGGCACGTTGACGCTCATACCGGTCTCTTTCGCAAGGCGTGTAATATATCTGGAGATAAGTCATACATACCTCTGTTTGAAGCCAAACATCCCGCTAGGTACATCGAACAGGCTTACTCGAATGACCTGTTAGTATAGTATCGATCTGGAGAGTCGCGGAAATAGCTGACCCACAGTTATGTGTTTATGCCAGGTGGCTGACAACATTCCCGCCATGGGAACCACTCGACGAGGATGGTGGAGAAGATCCTATTGATGTGGTGAGTTCAATTTGCATATTCACAATATTCCTTGGGGGCTTCTTACAACATGCACTCCAGAACATGGAAGATTCGGATGGTGATTTTTTCAAATAGATTGGCTCGAAAAGCCATGCCCAAATTGTCCTCGCATGGACAGGCGTTGCGGTAAGTACTGTATTAGTGACATGACTTGGCACCTCGTCCGAGATGTCCTCGTCGTAGCTTGGAACACAAGCTAGATATTCCAGTTATGTACTGCAAACCTTAGTCACCAAATTATCCTCAGACATGCAAGTCCACAAGGTGGACCTTGAGGACACATCCAGTACTTCTCATTGGCAAGAACCCAAGTACCAACGACCAAGTTTTGAGCCACTCAGACACTGAGTAGTCGTCAGACCGATGGCAAAGCTGAGCATGAGACACCTTGATTAACGTTGATCCTGTCATGGTTTCCACAGCTGCAGGATCATGCAGAAAGCATGTTCTCATAGAACTTCAGGATCTCGAGCAAAGGCAGCATTGCCCTGAGCATGCTCCATTGCTGCTTGTCCATGAAAAGTGGTGTACAGCTTGCGCACCTGCCAGTGAAACAGCACCATAACCTCACTGGTCGATATCCCTGCTACTTAGTACAAGTGCGAGGGGTTGATCTACAGCAATCTCATATATGCATGTGCGGTCGTGCCATCAGATTGCAGCGCCCGAAAATTTGACAAGCATGCAATGTATACACGTACGGTGGAAGGCAGATATTGGCAAAATACAAACAAGGTCGAAAATATCTTGAGCTCCTCTGGCGATGCCACAGTATGGTGGGGCAGTGAGGTCGAAGATATGCAAGCATATTTTGTTTGTTATTGAACGGTGAAGATGCGGCGTGTCAACTAGAGAGATAAAAAGGTGTTGTGAACTCTCGCTTGACCGCTCGAAGAGAGAGAAATGATGTAACCAAAGTTACCAAACGCGACTCCGAATATAAGGGATATGTAACTGATGTACTTACGTGCTTGAGAGCTTGACTGAAGTCTGACAGTGGGACGATACGCTGTTTCGACGCGGGCCGTAGTAACCCCTCACCTGCTGAAACGGCACAACCTCATCGTCTGGGTGAGTGGGAGTGGCTGCTGCGCAGCAACCGCGTGGACAAGACGGACGCGCACGACTCACGCCTCGCGTGTGGGCACGGCCATCTGAAAACTCCTCAAACTCAAATACACGGACCTTTGGCGAAGAACCTGCCTGCGCGAGAAATATTGGAGTGTGAACGTTATACTAGGTACGATTCGGTCTTTCTGGGGCTGGGCAAAATGGCGGAAATTCGAGTCATTCACCCGACGAAAGGTTGAAAATGCATTGTGAACTCACTCGAGGAGAGACATGTCTGTAAGCGAGTGCAACACGAAATGTGGGTGTACCGAAGTAGTCTGGTGACCAGCCTGTCTATAAGAAGCTGTGAGGCGAACAGCTGTCGATAGACAGTCTGGTAAATTTGGTTCGGCTTTGGCAGGGAGCGCGGATTCCCACAGTCTGGTGGTAGATAATCCAAGTTTAGACGTAGTCGAAGTCACGTGGAAGTATGATAAGTCCTTATCCGACTTAGACTTGGACTCGGAGCACTCGCAACGCATATCAATACTACCAGTATGAGCTCTCACTCCAGCAGTGCTTCTGATTCCTCCTTGTCCGGCTCAAGCACAACATCGAGTCACTCTCAGATATTTCCATTGGTGGGTGAAAGTTTGGTGGAATGAGTCGATCAAAGTTACTGAAATTCCGCAGATTGCCAGTAATCGGAGTCGTGGCGTATGTGATGTTTGGGCGGTTCGTGGAGAGCGTTATAGCAACGTGATCCGGGCTCAAGCGCTCATGATCAGTTCACGTTGAACAACCTGACGAGATGTGAGGTGGGAACATGGCTGAAAGTGCAAGGAACGGTATTCCCTCCGGAAGGATAGCCCGAAATTCGCCCAATCGACCATATGCTGGGCGAAAAGCCTGTTCAACAAGATGTGGGAGCCCCGCAGTATAGATGTTGTGGGCTTCGTCAACGAACACGAGATATTCGTTTCTTGAAGGCTCGGTCCTGTCGTATGAGTCGCGCGAGTCGAGGAAATTGGCCACGGTACATCCCTAATTGTTCCGGCGAGACGATCAGGTGTTGATAGTGTCCTTTCTGGATCGACTTTTTAGACCCTCTAGTCAGCTAATTGCGAAATGAAATGGCCCGGGAATTACCTCCCAAAGTGATCGATCATCCGGGGTATCCTCGTTGATTACAATTGTTCGGATATGATATTTTTCGCATTTCAGCACCTAAATTGAACAAAATCACGATGTTCATTGTGTCAGCATGTTTCCAGATATCATACCTGTGTGAATTGAAGCCGTTTCAAAGGCGAAATCGTGATCGAAATAGTGTTCGGTCGGAGTAGGATAGGAATTATTTGACACAAAGTCTTGCCATGGCCTGTACCTGCAGTGACTATGACATCCTTACGATTAAGGATTGCAAGCGAAGAGAGTTGAGCGATGAACGACCAAGCACGCGCGGAGAGCATCTATCTTGTCATTGTGCGAGAGGTATGTAATATAATCATTAGGAAGTCGGTTGCCGATTTCTTGGAGTATGTGTAGCTGTAGTTCGTCTATGGTGTAGTCGAGGACGCCCTGCGCAATGGAGGTGTCCATGACGCGATGAACGCGACGTGATCAAGGACAGGGGCCGACGCGCTTTAATATTGATCACGGGTTTTTATTTTTATTTTCATCTGCGGTAATTACACGTTTTTCTATTGGCTAAAAACCGCCAGACTGTGGGAATCCGCGCTCCCTGCCAAAGCCGAACCAAATTTACCAGACTGTCTATCGACAGCTGTCCGCCTCACAGCTTCTTATAGACAGGCTGGTCACCAGACTAGTACCGAAGAGTACTAACAAGTTACGGCATTGCAGTTCACTTCAGTTCAATTATTTATGGACCGCTAAACTCCACTCGTCGTGCTCGGGCCATTCCTCCCTTCAGCCATCATGATTCAATTACTGGTCCAGGCCCTGGTCGGACTTGTGGTTCTGCTGCTCGTCACCGAGGGCCTACGCAAGTTCTTGGGACGACCCAGTACCAGCCAACTTCGACCACTACCACTCCCACCTGGTCCAAAGCCGCTTCCTTTTATTGGAAACCTGCTCGACTTGAACACGACCGCACCTTTTCTCTCGTACACGGCATGGTCCAAGAAGTACGGTAAGCCTCTTGTCTGCTCTTCATTGATACTCAAGGCCTGAATATTCATACGACCTTGACGTGGGGCGATCATCGGACTCACAGGTGACATCGTCTACATGCGCGCCATGCACAAGGAGTTCGTTATATTGAACTCGGAAGAAGTTGCCAACGTGCTGCTCGAAAAACGTTCGCAGAAATACTCTGATCGACCTGTGTTTTCTGCCGCAGACCTGTTTGGTTGGGAATGGCCAACGTCCACCGCGCGATATGGGCCGAGGTTCAGATTACACCGACGACTGCTGCACCAATTTTTCAATGCCCAAGCGGCGCTGACCTATCGTCCCAAACAGTTGCAGAAGGCGTACGAGTTGATGACGTATCTGTTGGACAACCCGTCGGGTTACACAGCGCATATCACTACGTCAGTCAGTTCTTCGTTGATCCCTCCAGGCGCTCACGCTCGTTCTTGCACAGGTTCTCAGCCGCCGTGGTGATGGAAGTCACATACGGGTACGATACTAAAGGCAGCGAGACATTCGTGACCGCGATGCAACGTGCCGCTGACATTCTCCTCCACGTTGCCACGATTCAAGTGTTTGCCCTATGCGACGCATTTCCGTTTGGTCAGTATTTCGTTGGGTTCGATTACCCTTCTTCGTCGACTATTGACGTGCGTTCAAATTAGTAAAGGCACTCCCAGCGTGGATTCCAGGATTGGGGTTCAAGACTCACGCCGCCGAGTGCCGGGGTCTCACGGTCGAGGCAGTCAACGCACCGTACGAGTGGGTCAAGCGACGCGTCGTACGTACCGAAACGAGTAACCAAATCCATCGTGGTTAACGAAGAATGTTTCAGGCGAAAGGGTTGGCGGCGCCATCCATGGTTGCTGACGCAATCACTCGATATCGTCTGGAAGATGATTCCAAAGACCCCGAGCTCGTACAAGCCGTCAAGGACTCTGCTGGGACGCTATATGCGGGTAATATCCTTTTCGTACGTGCCTTTGTCCCTTGGGGCTGACAACCGATGCCCCTTAGCTGCAGTCGAGACGGTACGACTGGTTTTCCTCTCGTTTTGGATCATGGAGTGATTTCGTTGCTCAACAGACCAACGCAACGCTTGTTATCTTTATCTACCTCATGATGAACAACCCAGAGATCCAACGACGTGCACAGGCGGAGATCGACAGTGTGGTCGGGTATCAACGATTGCCAGACTTTGAGGACAGGGCATCGTTGCCATACATGGATGCCATCATGCGGGAGACAATGAGGTGGCACCCTGTGCTGCCCATCGGTGCGTTCACTTTTCGAAGACGGGCTCAAGTTTCTGGTTCCGTTAACGTTTTTCAAGGACTTCCCCATGCGACCAGCGAAGACGATGTTTATCAAGGATACTTCATTCCCCAAGGTAAGTTGAGTATCCCAATGGTCCAAGTGATTCCGCTGGACCATTTAATGTACGCGCAGGTGTGACGATCATCCCCAATATCTGGTAAGAATCGAATTACTGCTCTCTTCGTGTGCGTACGACGACGGCTTTGGCAGGGCAATGTCTCGCAACCAGGAAAAGTATCCCAACCCCGAGGCGTTCATGCCAGAACGGTTCTTGGACAAGGATGGTAATCTGAATGAGGACAAGGTTCCATGGATATTCGGGTTTGGGCGTCGAATCTGGTACGTGGATGCCGAATTTCTTGCGCTGATTATTCGCGTTTTGTTGTGCTGAGAAAGGCGCGCTCCTGCAGCCCTGGGAGACACGTCGCAGAAGTGTCGCTGTGGTCTGCGATGGCGTGCACCCTGGCGTTGTTCAATATCGAAAAGACAGTGGGTTCTGAAAAGGTGAAGTGGACGACAGGACTTTCGAGGTGCGTGGCCATGGCTGTTTTGATTGTCTTTTCGGAGAGACTTTCGGAGGTGTTCACGCGCTGATGGGTCTAACTGCAGCCATCCGCTTCCTTTCCCGTGTAAATTCATGCCGAGGGACAAAGGGATGGATGCTCAGAAGCTCGCGTCGGTAATTTATGCAAGTCGCATCGACTTGTAACATATCTATTGGTTTCTCGTGTTGTTGATCGCCTGCCACTGTGGGAAGGCCTGAGCTACTCATCATGCTCTCGTGCTCTACACTTTTCTTGCTGAATCAAACGGCCACAGGTGTGAGGAAAGCAACAAAAGGGCGACGCACCACGGCATAGCGCGAGCTTTCAATCGGATTACCAACTCGCTCTCACTCAGCCATTGCGCCGAACCTCATTGGTTCTTCATTTCGTGTCATAAATCGCGCCAGCATGCAAATCGGGCGATTCACTATCACACGAGGTTTCTCTACTCACTATCATTCATTTTCTGGTGAGGAATCGCAATGGACGTTACCAAGCAGACATACGCGCTCTTGGAGCCCATCAAGGTCGGCCGTATGGAACTTAAGCACCGCGTCGTTCTTGCTCCCATGACTCGCATGCGAGCATTTACCTCCCACGTCCCCGGTCCTCAGCAAGCATCCTACTATTCTCAGCGAGGTTCCGTTCCAGGTACTCTACTCATTACGGAGGCCACAGTCATCTCCTACAACGCAGGAGGTACATTCAATGTACCGGGTATCTATACCAACGCACAAATTGAAGGCTGGAAAAAGGTGCGCGTTATTTCTCCGTCTGCCGCCGATCCATCCCACACTCGCATAACGGCCTGTTCGCAATCGCACCAGGTTACGAACGCAGTCCATGCCAAGGGATCGTACATTTTTCTCCAATTGTGGGCATTGGGTCGGGTTGCCGATATAGATCTTCTAGAGAAACGGGACCCCCCTTCGCCCTACGTTTCTGCTTCGTCCGTCACGTTGACTGGCCGGCCAAAGCCGCCTCGTCCATTGACTGGAGCTGAGATCAAAGATTATATTGCTGCGTACGCCAATGCAGCCAGTAATGCCATACACCTTGCCGGGTTTGATGGGGTGGAGATACACAGCGCATATGGTCACCTCTTGGACCAGTTCCTTCAATCCGTGTCCAACAAGCGCACAGACATGTGGGGTGGGGACGAAGAAGGCCGCACCAGATTTGCAAGGGAGGTCATCAACGCTGTCGTGAATGCGATCGGCGAAGATCGTGTTGGTATTCGGATCAGTCCTTGGAGTACCACACATGGTGAACTTTTCTGCGCCAGTCTATCATACGTTGTACCCATTCCGAATGTTCTCCAGACATGAAGATGCCGGATCCCCGACCAACTTTTGCGTACCTCGCTACCGCTCTACGTGACAAGCACCCAAGGATGGCATATTTGCACGTGGTCGAGCCTCCCGTGCGCAGGGACGTGAACAAAGTAACCCCGAGCGCAAAAGAAAACAGTAACTTTTTGCGAGAGATCTGGAATAGTGGTGAAGACGGCAGGGAGAGAATCTTTATATCCACTGGTGGATATACCCGGGAAACAGCACTGCGCACCTCTGAGGAAAAAGGAGGGCTTATCGCGTTCGCCCGGCTGTATATGTCAAATGTATGTTTCCTCACCTATTTCGTTCTGATGCCTTGCGCTGATATGCTGACATGTCAACGTTTCAACTAGCCTGACCTCCCTTGGCGTCTCCAGAGGAATCTGCCCCTTGCGCCTGTGGATCATTCGGTGGCCCACCAGTCAGGAAACTTGACGCCTCTGGGATACACTGATTGGCCGTTCGCGGATGACTTTCAGGGTATTGATGGAACAGGTAATAACCTGAGAGAACGTCTTTAGACTTGATGACGTCGGTCGTATTATATGTGGTGATGCTTGCTTTTGTAGAACACTGTATAGACATGTAGAGCGCTCGGGTTTGCCTGGCGCAGAGGTACTAGTGGATGAGTCCACTCGTAAGAGGTTGATTGGCATTGGAAGGGATGGCGAATGTCTTCCAGAGTTCAGGCGAATAGTGCTGGACTATACTTCCGCTGTTGACCTTGCTCAGCCCATCCCGAAATTCAGATGACTTTTGTTGAGTATCAGCTGCTAGACTTGATCACGGTCCTGAAGTTACCGTCTCTGGGTTGTTGGAACAACCACTTTTCGGACCAGGTTCAGGCTGTCAGCAATCGTGCCCATTTGACGCGGTGCGTCAAGCGCATTGATTGGACGCGTACTTCTTGATCATTTCGGTCCTTTGTGAGTTGGTTGCCGACAACATTCTGTTGGCCATCACAGATCGACAGAAATAGTAAGATCAACACACTGGAAGCATAGTTACTGAGTCGAGATTGAGCAGAATGATTCCAATATCGCTGCAACATCATGGCCATAAGTACTTATCAGTGATCGATATGCATGATGCCTTTACACGAGCGAAACTTCAAGATAAAACTGTTCTTCTCGTTCAATCAAATGAGGCATCCACGCTGAAAGAAATGTGAAACACCCGTCCTGATTACTGACTATCATAAGCGACATATACACCAACGCATCAAGTACTCCATAGGTCACCTTGGGCGATGGAAAAGGGGAAAAAAAACGACGATGCATGACATCCTATCTACGCATACACCTGTTCAGCGCTCAGCCATGTAGACGACGCCTACGCTCAGCAGGATGACGAGTGCGATCACACCGCCGACGAATGTCATCAATTTCAATTTCCAAAGAAATGACTCGGACTCGGACTCGGACGATGAGCCGTTGGGGTAGTGTTTCGCTTGTACACGCTTTTCCTCCCGCTTGATTATTGCCGTTCGCTTGTCCTTGGGGTCGTACGTCATACTGTTCTGCCCGACCTCAACAAAGGAGGGGTAGTTTTGCTCGTACCACACCTCGATCTACAAGAAAAAAAGACGCGTGTGAGTTCCAAGCAAGTGGACGAGTCCGGTAAACGAGTTCGACCTTGGTGCACATGACAGAGATGCGGAGGAAGCAGGGATCCTGTGGTTTGGCTTTGTGATGAATCTTGCGTGCGAATTCCCGGAAGATGAGGGCGACTTCACGTGGATTCGTGGATCGCATGATTATCTGTGCAACGTGATTCTGGTCAATCACAAGTGTATGATTAATGTAACGGCTGAGAACTCATACACGAGCAGCCTCGGCCTTTCTGATCTTCACGTTGCGTTGATACATCTCCGGATTCATGAAGCACAGGGCGAGCGTGGCCATGGCTATAGCAGCAGGCACTGCACAGAACACGAAGATACTCTGGTTCTTGAGGAGCCTGAGGTAATCCAACGTGTCGCACGCGTGACGAAGAGCATCCAAGACCATTTCGCTTTGTACCCATGTTGCGCGTTCATGATTTTCTTTTTGGTACAACTCCGTCAGATATTTGAAGCCGTATTTACCCCAGATCTCTTTTGGCCAAAAGAAACGCTCCTCGTTGGCGTCTTTGCGGAAATCACGGGTGACATTTGTCTTCTGGAGCAAGAGTCCGATCGAGTTGCAGAGTCCGAGTTCCTTGGCGAGCCATGGGGCTTCCTTACCAGAAGCAGACCAGGCGGCCGTGAAGCCTTCGGCCACGAGACCTCCGACATAGTGACAATACAAGTCATACTCGGCGACGGTATCAATGCCGGCGGCGGCCCCCTTGTGAGCAAAATCGGCCATTCCGGAGCCCATCCTCGCACACATGTCTAGGATGATGTCGCGGTACCTATTCGCTTTTTGTTAGCAGATGCGTGTCTCGTTGTCGAGGGGGACGCACTCTGGTTTGAGAAGGTTCACTTCCTCCACCACGGTAGCATATTCGACCAAAAGTTGTCGGTCTTTCTCTTTGGGGCCACTTTCCGTAAAGTTCCAACCAGGTATGACGGTCTTTTCATGGAATGACCGTAGAGTGGACTGCTTGACCTCGTCGGGAATAGTCATGTCGTCCTCGATAGTATCCAGTCCACGGAGCACGAGGTAATACACACAAATCTGCCATACCAGCACGTCAACGGGAGCAGGACACGGATCAGCTTCTCACGAAAGGACGAGCACTTGGGTACACACTATTTGGGCAAGGTCACCGTCTAGTTCCTTGGTGACCGCGGCGAAGCTTCTACCCGTCAAGTCCAGCAAATCCCAGCACCGACGCATGCTCTTCCTGTCCCATCCTGAAGTAGGGAGCACGTGTTGCGGAGTGATGTCCCGTTTCTGCTCGTGAAAAAGATAATACTGGACGAGAGTGCTGAAGTCACCGGGGTGCGTGAGCAGGAGGCCCAGCAAAGATGCGATTTTTCTGACGACCATCGTTTGAAGGGTGGTGCAAAGTTCGAGTGCGCAACCGAATTCATGACCGAATAAGCGGTCTATGCTCCGCTTGGTTATTAGTACGTACCGTCATGCCACTCCGTGAAATAATCGTGAGAGGGCTGCTTGGTGAAAGGGGAGAATATCAATGAGGTGTCGTATATTATACGACCATTGTGCGAGTAAGTGTAAGCACTGATATAATGCGGATCGACGTACTATGGGAAGAGCGAATGTGGCAGAGATGGCCCATCAAAATCTAGGTTTACGGTTAGTTACGGTAAGCTTACTACTTCGTCTTGATTCGAAGGCACGTGATCTCGGATGACAAGCGATCCAAAATTGCAAAGGTTCAACTCACTTTGTGAATCGATGAATCACAATTAGAGCTATTTGACCATTCTGACCGTGCTATCCACACAGGGGGGAACCAGACTTTCTTTCCAAGAGGTACGTGCATACTTCAGCGTCAATTCCTACAATCATCTCACACTCCAAGGCGCATCTTTCCTACAATGAGTTTTCCCACCCGTTCCCCACTTTCCCCCACTCACAAGTTTCCTAGCACGGACTTGGGAATCATCATTCCGATCTTTCAGATACGCTCGAGCGTTACTGCACACATATAGACAGTCAGACACGAAACACGTACGACATAGTTTGGCATGTCCACCTAAGACGAAAGTACACGTCAACCTTCTCTGCCAGAAGGAAGGATGAAGCGTCGACGTACCACCTCGTGCATCTTGAGATCTCCTGCGACGCTACAGATTATATACGCTTCCACACGATCTAACCCATGTTCGGCCACCAGGTACGTGACCATGTTGCGTACGGCAGAACGCGTCGCTTCCTTGATGTCTGTATTCGCGTGCGCATCGCAAACGTCGCCATGAGTGCTGATTTAGCACACGTACAGCGGAGGACTCACCGGCGTCGACGCCCGTCGTGCAATAGTACTCTTCAGCGTTCGCCTGAGGGATCGCGGTACGGAAGTGGGGCGTCTTGGTGTACGGTTTGTCCTTGCGCACGGTGAGGCGTACTGTGACTTCCATCGGAGCCTCGATGGCCGTACCTAATCAGAATCGAATCGGTCGATCAACGCGACATGACCACGCATTCGACGACCTACCGCAGACCTCTTCCGATCGATCCCACGTCAATTTGTCCTGTCCAGCAATATCGGACGAGCATAAATCGTTCACTCACCCCCGTCTCCCTGTGCTGCATGTCCATCCTACTCAACAGGTCGGGCATTCATTTTGTCAGCGCGAGCTATGAAGCGAAAATTCGAGACGCACTCCGATGGAAAACAACGCTCCCTCAACCTCGATCGGAAGATACAGCGTCGATCCCTTGGTGAGATGCTTCGTGTCCACGTTGCCACCCGTCGCATACGGCGGAATCGTCGACCACGCGCCAGGCACACCCCTCGCGACGCCCATCTCACCTGCAAACGGACGGATCGGGATGCGGATCCCCTTTTCCTTGTTCAAGTACGCGTAGCGAAGCACCTCGCCCCCAGCGTCTACCCCCGTCCCGTCACCCGCCGCCGAGACCGTCGCCGTGCCCGTCTCGGAGAGATCCCACACTTTGAACGCAGGCTCTGAGTACTCGTCCGCAAGCAGTCCAAAGCCGGGGATGATCGCCGTCCAGCCCCAGTCGGCCGTCTTGATATCGAGCAGGTCAATCTGGAGGGTGTCCCCCGGCTGTGCGCCCTGGACGTATATGGGACCGTTGACCTGGTCGCAGAGCTCGAGCTTGAGGTTGGCGACGTCCGTAGCGGTCGAGGTGGGGCCGAGTTGACCGTTGGAAGCATCCAGGCAGGAGACGTGGACGGTGGATCCGGACGGGACGGTCAAGACGGGTGGGATGCTGCCCGGGTGGTGATCAGATGGATGAGATTTAACGAGGGCAGCATGGGAATACTACATGCCTCTTATCCCATGCCAGATGGGTTTGTTCGCGCTTCACTGCATGGATCGACATTCCTACAAAAAATGTGAGCAATTTAGTGTTCTTTTCTTCTTCCTTGCGACGGAGCGTTCGTCAGTGATAAGGTGAGAGAAGTTGTTCGTGTAGATTTCGCATTCGGCATTTATATATGACAGTACCTTCCAGCGGGCGTCTCTACACTCCGTGGGTAAAACATCGTGTGTTATCACTGTCAACGTTTTCGTTACAGCTGCAGTTGCATAAGGAACTTGATGATGTACAATCAAGCCTGGAGACTTGCGAGCATGCTCAAGAAGGAAGCTACCCTTCCGTTGACAACATGGAGCTCTAGTATGCGGCCAGTATTGAGTTCTCGGGGTGGCCCGACGGGCTGATCCATGATGAATAGAGTTATGGACATACCGAGTCACTGGCTGGAAGCCGTTACTTTGTAAAGTGGTTCACGCCTATCTCGGTACATGACGGCAACTTTGAACGTTACGAGTCCGTGTTGCAAAGTATGATGAAAATCAAATTCCAAAGTCGGATCTGCCCCGTTGTCGCTAACCCGAGCCCAGTATCCTATCCCATGACGTGGCAAATAATAACCAACTGTCTGAGCTCAATAGCGTTCTGGATCGCGTAGAGCACTGGTGCGGTCTGTGAACGGTAGAACGGTAAATCTGTCTCCTATATACAAGGTACGTACACACGTGCCATGAGATAACCCCACGCGAGATATCGCATCCTTTTAGATAGCACCGAAATCGCGATAACGACCCCTCGGCTGGAACACCAGTCCTCACCGCCCTAGAACTGCGCACGAAACCCGCCCCCGGGATGAAATCGCGCTCCGGTATATAGACAACGACCGTCACGACGGCCTGGACCGCCCAGAGCCAAACAAGAAGTTAGATAAATAGCCGAAAAAAAAATAACAGATATCGATCCATAGATCACGATCACGTCCCCTCCTCCTCGATCTCACTCACCCTCCCATACGCCTCCCACTCGACCGCCCGGCGCGCCATGGGCTGTACGTACCCCCCAAACGACTTTAGATCAGACAGATGCCTCATCGTCGGTCGTCCGTGTGGACAGTTCCACGGCTGGTCCATCGTGCCCATGTGTCGTACGATCTACCGTCAAGGTGAGAAAAAGAGAGTCGATGCGCTACAGAACAAGGGAGGAACGCGACGATAGGACGTACCGCCGTCATCCGCGGCCTGTCGAGCGCCGTGCCCACCATGATGCTCCGCCGACAGGCGCGCATCGCAAACATGGCCCGCGCTTTCGAGCAGCGGACCATCGTCCCCCTCGGGCGGTCCTGCATCAGATGGATGAGCTCCTCGAGGTCTGTTCGTTCGCAGTCGGCGTCAACGGTAGACTTGAAAAAAAAAAGGCTAGGTTCCACTCTCACCCTTGATGTCAAACACCGTGTCCTTGGACATGGGCTGTGCCACCAGCCGCAGCCGCACCCGCATGCCCTCCGGTTCCGATTCCGATTCCTCGTCGCCCTCACCCATGCCCTGGTCCCCGACGACGGTGGCCTCCTCGACCTGCTCCACCTCGAACCCGTTCCGCTTCAACACATCCATGTTCTCGATCGCAAGCATCTCGTCTGCCGCCGTGAAATGCAACTCCCGTGGTCTAGTATGAATAGTGTGCGCGAGAGAGACAAACCAGGTAAGGCATCGACGATCGCACGTCGAGCAAGAACACGCACCGAAACAGCTTCTGAGACGCAATCACCGTACTCTCTTGCAACGTTTCGAAATTCCACTTTTCGTCCGCAGCGTGCTGATCGACGATGAACAGATCGTCCATCGCGTCCGTCTGGGTGGCGGAAACGGCCTCGCGCTTACGGACGAGTATGAACCCGAGATTGAACTGCCCCACGACCTCCATTCGCTCGAAATCCGACTTGGAGATGATCCGCGAAAGCGCGGCGCACGCGACGGCGTCTTCGGCGGCGGTATCGAGGTTCGCGGACGAGACGGCCGAGCAAAAGGTCGAGCTCGGTGGTGCGGAAGGAGACGACGAGGACGACCGCGAGGACGAGGATAGGCGGTTGTACATGTCAAGGTAGTGTGTCCCGATGCTGATCAGGTTCACGCGGAGCGTCACTGACTCGGCGTCGCTCTGCGCGAGTGGGCGCGTCGTGGTCGGAGGTGGTGCTTCGTTCGCCTTGCCTGCGGGTGGAACGTACGTTCCGACCAGGGTAGACGAAAACTCCCAGTCCTCTTCCGTTTGGTCTACGCCAGAAGTTTGTGGGGCTGAGGAAGGAGCTCCCACAGGTTTCGCGACCGCAGACGGCGGCTCATCGACGTCCATCGCATGTTCGTCGTCGGAAAGCAAGACTATCGTTTGCTGAGACGAATGACTCCCATTTCGTGGCCGAGGCCGCGTCCTCCCGCCTTGCCTTGACCGTTCCCTCCTTTCGTCCTCGTCCTCTTCAAGCTCGTCCACCTCTTCTTCACTCGCGTCGCCTCTTCTCCGTTTGCCCCGATCTCGCAATCTATCACTCTCGCTTTCGTCCCCACTCTCTTCCCCCCGGGCGTCTGGAACCGCCTTACTCCCCCCGCTCGCGCTCAAGAACTGACTCAGGCTCGACCTGAAGGTCTTCCTAGTCGCTCGTACACGATCGCCGTCGCTGGACATCCTCGCCTGCTTTCGTTCCCTCCCAGCCTCTTCGTCGCGGTTGCCATCTCTCCGGAGATTCCAAGCTGCACCGCGCGTACTCAGGACGGTCTGGACGGAAAGGGGTTTGTCAGGAACGACGTGGGTGGAGGAATGTGCGATGCCGGTGAGGGTAGCTGCAGACGTCGACGTCGACGGAGTGGCCGTGGCAGCCGTGCGCGACGCCTGCGCAGGCTCATTATTCCGCTCCGAGGGGACGCGTTTCCTCTTCGTTCCTCCATCGACGTTTCCGGCAGCATCCTCGTCATCAGACTGGGGAAAGAAAAGTGGCTCAGAAGGCTCTCGGGTCCTCGAACGGTCGATCGTCCCGTCATGGGTCTTCTCAGTTCCATTTTGCCCACTGCCCTTTGGTTCAGGCTGCGCGACGAGCGTAGGCTCTGGTGCACGCTCAGATTCATCGCCGACCTCATCTTCTTCTTCATCCACCAAGAGATACGGAGCGCCCATCGAGATCGATTTGTCCACACCGCCCGTTTCCCCTTGACTCCCAGGCTGAGTTGCGTGCGACGACGTTCGGCCGCGCTGTGCGCTCGTTGGAGACTTCTGTGGTCGTTCTTGATCTCGTGTCTGAATCATCTGACTCATTGTTTGCAGTGTGTTTTGCTGTGGCACCTGCGTCTGCGCCTGCGAAAGCTGTGTGTTGCTCACATCGTACGTCGACCGTGCGGACGAAAACGCGGCCTCGAGCGCGGTCTGTAGGAACGAATGTAAAAGGGTAGGAGAAACAGCATCCGCACGAAACACACTTTGAGAGCTTCGACAAGATTGTTCTCGCTGTGCAGAAAGATGGTACGTTTGTCAGGACTGATGTTGATGTCACAGGCGTCTATATGCGTCGTCCATCAACACAGAATCCCGCCGACTCGGCAAAAAGACGAGGTGACTCACTGGTAGGCAAGATGACGTTGGCGATCACGAACGGGGACTGGTTGACGTTGAACGTCCTGTACACCTCGTTCATCGCTTTCTGGACCTATAATACCGATGACATGAGGCATTATATAGCACAGCATCACAGGAAGTCACCTTTCCAGGGTTGTAGGGGCGTCCGTTGACAAAGAAGAACTGGCGATCGACGCTCGTCCTTCCAGTGCCCACGGCGAATTTGGAGATGAGGCCCTGGAACTTTACGGGTGTGACGTGCGAGACCGGACTGGCGCTGGGTCAGCGTGGAAGTCAACACACAGCAGGGAGCAGCTCAGCGACAGCGCCGGTATTGAATTGATACATACGCGTCGTTTTCGTGAAGCGCGCGTCTTAGAATGGACTTTTCCGTCTGCACGTCAAAGGATAAATCGAGATCGACGATGTTATCGAGCGCCTTTGGACCCCATACTGCCGTGATGGAGGCGCGTATGGAAGGAGACCCGTCCGTTTTGAATAGGATGGCTTTACGGCTGTATACAGGTGAGGGAAATGACTGACGGCACGGGCGAGAGTTTGGACGTACCCGCCTTCGGTCTGATGGGAAACGGAGAGTCTTACCCCTTTGTTCTCCAGTGCACAGGGGACGAGGGCGTACGCGTGCAACAGTGTCAGCGCCTTTTGGAATTCGCGCTTTGCGTTTCTCTCAAACTCTTTTCGACGGACGGGGAGTGGGTGGAAGAGGTTCGAAACTGAGACGGTCGTTCCTTTCTGACATGCGTGTGAATGCCTGCAGGGGAATGGTGAGAGAGGAAAGGATACCAAACCTGTCTGGCGATCTTGCACTTTGAGCGAACGCTGCCGTTTCTGTCCATCTCAATGGCGGTGCCCATGGGAGCCTCAGAGCAAGTTGCTGTCGTGACTGTGAAACCGTCGGTCAGGGCACACAGGGACGAGAGCGCTTCTCCGCGGAAACCAAAGGTGAGGACCCGGGATAGGTCCTCGAAAGAGGAGAGCTTGGACGTATAGTGCTTGAGCGCTGTGGATACAATTCAATACAGCAGAGGCGGATGGGCCATCGGACTGACCGATGCTGTCGTGGTCCTTGGGTGCTATGCCTGTTCCGTTGTCGACGACCTCTATAGATTTGAGTCCATAGTTTTGGAAACGGACGTCTGTAGGACGGTTAGGTTATGAGGTTGTCCTCGCCACCGGACACGCACCGATGGAGGTCGCGCCCGCGTCGAGGCTGTTCTCGACGAGCTCCTTGACGGCTGTCTGTAGGTCGATCACGACCTGGCCAGATGTGATGGAATGTATGGAATGTGCGTCGATGGGTTTGATGGATTCGGACATGAAAAGCTTGCACTGCCCCTTCCTCCTCGTTTTTATATTTCTTCTGCATGGCTGATCACATTCACTCAAGATGACCCACAACGACGTCCAGCTCAACCGTGCGATGCTCTTCGACCTCCTCGACGACCTTCAACAACGCACCTGGCAGATATTTGGCTGTCAGATTCGTCTCTTCATACATGGCGGCGCCGTCATGATACTCCACCCGCTCCTCTCCTCGTCCTCAACACGTCGGACGACCCGCGATATCGACTACATTCGCAGAGCTTTTGGCCACGAGTGGCGCAAAAAAGGCGTATACGATGCCGAGGAACGTCTACAGTCGTGCATCAACGCAACTGCCCAGCGCTTCCTACTCGGGTGCGTATCTGCCCAGTCTGTAACGCTTGCCCCCATCCAACGCCCCTCAGATCGGACTGGATGAACGCAGACCCCGACGTCGCACTCCCATTTGCACGAGAGTCGGTCCCACGTCTTGCTCGCCACTGACTCACGCTGACGTCCACAGTCCTCAAGGTAACCTCTACGACCCGATATACTACGACGCCAAGCAGCCCAACAACGTCGACATGAACACCGTTTATTCCTCCCCCGGCCTCCTCCTCATCAGCGTCACCATGTTCTGGGGTGTCGCCCTCAAGCTCGTCCGGTACCTGAAAGAGGACCCGACAGACATCGTTGCCATGCTCCGCCACGGCACCAAGCTCAACGGCGTACAATGGACGCCCCAGATCATGGAGAACTGGATAAAGACCCTCTGCTGGCCGATGGGCTATGACGCATACCAGCCTCAGCGCATTGACGAGCTCAGGGACCGCATCCAGCACGCAGTCCGCCTCCTCGAGTGCTCGTCCGACGATCTTTGCGTCGGTAGGAGTCATGCACCCCGCCGTCCGTCTATGCATGAGCTACGCACGCACAGCTCAGGTTCGAGTTCGAGTTCGAGCTCGAGTTTGGGTTCGGTTTCGCACACGCACACGCAACCGCATGTCCACCCCCAGCCCCACCCTCAGTGGTGGGCACCTCAGATTTCCATTCATACCTCGTCCCAAGATCAGTCCCTCGTCCTCCACCGCACAGCGTCGCACATCATGAGTCCCCTTAGCAGCCCAACCGACTCAGGGCCGATCATCTCCATGCCCGAGCCTTGGCAACACCATGGCCCCGTGGTTCCCCACATGCGGGCATTCTAACCCTACCCCTTCATTCCGTGTTGTGCACCGTTGATCGATGCTCCCCATAACCACCATCGCTTTCGGGCGGACGAAAGTATTATTTTTGCTGGTTCACACATACGCATATGTACGCTCGCATTCCACACTGCTGCTGTTGTTCTCATGCACTCCTCGTGTATCACTTATTATCCCTTTTTCTTCGTTCATTTCGCTAAATTTGCTCGCTCCGCTGTCCGCCACCGTGATGATCGTTTACCCGCGTACTCGCCGTCGCTCCACTGGGTGTTCTACTCAGTCAGAACGCCTGCGTGGGGTCCGCGTTCTCGCCCAGACCTAGCGTATTAATTATGTACATATTATCTCGCATTTTCGTTGTAGAAGAAATCTCAAACGAGATCAGAAGAGGCAAGCAAGTAAGCTACCGCGTGCGTGTACAACCCTGGCACACGAAACGACGGGGATTAGACCATGCGCAGCTTGTGCTCAGCAGTGACGTACTGCTCCAATATCCGCTGAGAGGCAATATTACGTACTTTGGATGTGTAGACACGGAAGTAGCCGTGGTCAATTCAAGATGTCTCTCCGGTTCCGTTACTGTGAGTTCACCTCTTTCTTTCCGCTCATCAGCTCAACTGCTTCGCCATCTCGTCCAGCCCCAGAACGACGGAAGGCCAACCAAGTTCTGTCTACCATTCCGAACGAAATATACCTGTACATCTTTGATTTCATCGCCCCATCCACTCCACAGTTCCCACTCCAATCAGACGAAGCAAGGACGCTTTGTAATCTCACTCGCGCCTGTCGATTCTTCGCCAACATCTGTCTCCCTCGCATATTCTGCTTCGTCCAATTCTTGGCCTGGGGCAGCAGTCATGAAGCGTGCATGGGATTAGGACAAATCTCTTCAGAGCAGCCTCTTCTAATCCTCCTCTCCAGATTCGTCAGGTCCTGTCGATTCACCGGTTGGAAACGCGTTCAAGCTCAAGTCCAGGACGGCCCGAGTGACGTGCCATGGCATGTCCAAGCGCTGTCCCACATGCACAACCTCCGCAAGCTCCAGTTCCAGGCCTCCAAAGTGGATGTCGTGTTTTGGAATGCAGCCGCGGCGATCCCGGCTCTCGAGGATCTGTCGTTTCACGGCTGCACATTCGATGCTGAATCAGGTTCCGTGCAGGACCTGCTGGGATCTGACGACCCTAAGAAGCCAGAGGCAATCTTCAGGCCAAAGGTGAGGGCGTCCCGATTGTGTGTGCGCTATTGCCACCAGCTCGATCAAGCTAAGGCGTCCGCGGATGTGATGCACGTGCGCACGCTCGAATGGGATCTGTCCCATCTGGAGCAAATGGATTGGCTCCTGCCCCAGGACAGTTCCGAGTCTACAATCAAGGAGTTGCGCATCTACGCTCCCTTGTATCTGAAGGGGAAATACACGCCCAAGTTGCGCGTGTTCCACTTGCACGCCCCGCAGTCTCTAGAGGCACTCTGTTTCGTGGTCGAAGCGTCGTCTTCGCACGAGATGGCCCTAGATATATTGAATTCCATGCTGGATGGACCGGCGTGGAGCAGCAACTTTTGTTTGCTTCGCTCGCTTACTCTGGAGATTGATAAAGCCTCCGTAAGTCAGACTTGTGCCCCTTGTTTTGTTTCGGCTGTTAACTGACATATCATCCTTCCTATGATAGACCCTATTCGGACCCGTCAAAGGTATGTATCTAAATCTTTCGTGCTAATGGTACATTTGGGCTAAAACATCCCGTCTTTCGTTTGCACAGCACACCCAGATGACTTGGCAGAAATTCGACCTATCATTCGTGACCAGCTCGGTCCCACCAAGTTTTCAAGCCTCACCCACGTAGACTATTTCGGAACTGTTTTCCGTTTGGTGGACGGGAAGTGGACGGATTAATGGCGTCAAGGTTTGTAGCACTTGCGGAGCAATTTAATGTAAATGAATGTGCGATGGCGTTGGGCAATGTCATACTATTTCGGCGTCGAAACTGTGTATCATCAATGGTCTCTCGGTCACCGTTTTGTACCAAGAGAGGCGCGTTGTTCACGCCTTGAAGGCTGCATTCTCTGTTGTATGCTTTCCTGCAAGAAAAGTCGGTCGACTGATTGTGCGACGGTAAAGGTGCCAAAAATGATGAATATATCTTCCTCTCGTGTCGTTGTACCCTGTCCAATTAGGAGGCTATGGCATAAATGGGTCAACAAACGTACGTATCAGCGGCCGGTGTTGCCGGCGCGGTCCTTGCTTGCCGAGAACTTGAAGTGCTAGTAAAAAGGGTTGTTGAAAGATTTACAAGAATTGTCAAGGCAGGTACCGTTCTGCCAATGCACTGGAGGGAACAATGACATGGGAATTCGCCAAGCTTGGCACTTGTCTTGACTCGCTCACCTTGTCGTCCCGAGTAGCTTGCCTCTCGCCAAAAGGCGACGATTGCCGCTTACCACGTACAATTCTCAGACTGCGAAAACGTGGTTTTCATCATACTCACTAGCCAAAATTACCTAGTATTACCGTAAGCTCACTGTGGAAACGATTCTAAACGTAAATGTATATGCCTTGCCTCTCACCACCGATGATGTACACCAACGACGCAGTACAAAGGCGATGTGCGTCCACGACTTTTTCATGCTCCCTGTACGATCGGCACGATGCCACGTATGGCCTCGGGAACGAGCTCGATGGGAAGAGCCGCAATCTTGTCCAGCGGTGCGCGCTTGGCGAGCGCAAGGAGGTTCAACCGCAGGCGTCTCATCAATGGATCTTCTTCCTCCTCCGTTCCGGTCTCGATCACAGAACGAGCCGGGAATCCGTCCTCGCATATGCTTGTATCGCCGCCCCCAGGCTCGGCCTTGAGCTCGTCCGTCGCGTCCGCGTCCACATCCATCGCATCCGCGCCTACGACTGCCTCCCCGTCCGATGCCGACGTCTTCGCATCTATGCGTTGATCGACGGCCCGAGCTTCGTCCATAGCCTCCTCCTCCTCCTCCTCCTCCTTCACTCTCACGTCCCCTTCACCCCTGTCCTCCCCCTCGACGCGCTTCGCAACCCGGCGAGCCAGCTCCTCAATCGCTTCCACACTCCATTTCAGCGCCTTTTCGATCTCCTGCCGGTCTCCTCCTCCCCCTCCCTCACCAGCACCCCCCTCGAGCCCACTCTCCCTTGCCAACTCCTCCGGCACTCGGATGAGCGCAGCCATGTCCAGTTGCTCACCGGTACATTTCCGGAGGACCCCCGCTTCGTGCGCGGTGCGCGGCAGCGCTGCTCTGTGTGTATTGAAAGGTGAGATCTTCGTCCCCCTGTTCTGTCCGTCCTGTCCGCCGTATCCATCGACATAGCTCGACGACAAGAAGACATCCCGAAGCCATCCGTGTCGTCCGCGCGTGACCGTATCGACGAGGTTATCCTCGACATAGCGCGCTATCGGTACGCCGAGTGGAAGGGCAGGGATAGTATGCGGGGTAGGAAGAAGCAGGGCAGCGTCTTGCTGACCCTGACTTGATTTTGGGTCCCGAGACGGCATATTTACCGTGCGCGTGTCCGTGTCCGTGTCCATATCCGTACTCAGTTTCAAGTCCGTGTCCTCTGCCTCCCCTCCGAGCCCGTCCCGATCCCCGCCGCCATTCCTGACCCCGTCTCCCTCACCTCGGCGCACATCATCGAGATAAACAGACGGCGCGACGAACTCAGCCAGGCTCCGCACGTATGCGTACCCGTCCACGCCGCCATACACGACGTCCCTCAGATAATCCCAAGCCTCCTCCGCACGCGCGTCCGTCCAAAACGTCTGATCATCTTTCTGTGCTTGTTCCTGTTCCTGCTCACTTTGCTCCTCTTCCTCACGCTCCTTCCGCTTAGCACCCCGATGCATCACCGTCGACCGTATCGTCGCAAACAACCGATGTTCCGAGCCATACACATAGTCCGCCGCGGTGATTCCCGTCGTCGTAGTTGCTGACGCGTGATGCGAGTGCGGGCCCACTGCCGCCGCCGCCGCCAATTCGCCGAGCAACACGGCAAAAGTTCCATAGTCAGCTGAGCCTGCATCGCGCGGGACTTTCCAACTCGACTTCATGTCATCCGCAACAGCAGCGTCTCCGTCCTTGTCTTTCGCACGCAAACGGGCAGGAACATTGCGCACGATCGTCCAGTGTCGGCGTTTCTTGGGAGGTTGGGGTGCTGGTGCTGGTGCGGAAGTTGTGGCAGTTGCGGCAGTGGTGGAGGGTGTTGGAATGTTGGATAGGGTTGATAGGACGGGAGCCGGGCGTTCGGAAGGGATAGTGACGGATATGGGTGCGTGTATGCGCACGTCGGGGGTTTGGGAATGAGGTCGAGCGCCATCCATGGTCGTCGTCGGTATGGTCGCAATGATGGACGCTGTTGGATAAAGTGGGGTAATCTGTGGGCGAGCAGGACGCTCGGGCACGAATACATTGAGGACCGAAAATGGATCTTCCACTGTAGGGCTCGTGATATCTCAAATTAAACAACGATGAGGATAAACTCACTCTCTGCGTAGCCCAGACTTCCGTCCGGAAGATAGGGTGGTCCTTCCTTCTCGAACCGAAGGCGCTCTTTCTTGGTCTTATAGCGTTTGCCTGATACCGTGTCTATAAAAAAAAACGCGGGGGTGACAAGGATGCACACCTTTGATTTTGAGAGCAATCATCAATTTTGCCCAATCGCTTCCAGCTGGGAACGCCCCTACCCCGTCCTTGGCACCTGGCATCCTGCCTTCTGCGTCCAGACCCTCTGACAGTATTGTCTGATGTGCATGCTTTTTATATGGTCCCCTTGGTCCCCGCTTGCCTTGTCCCAGCTGTGGCATCGCCTGCCCCGGCGCAGGCGTCGTCGAGGGTGCGCGACTCCCAGTAGCCAAGCTCCCTTCGATGTCTCTCGGTGTGGAGACCTCGTCCTCACCGAAGATGGTGACGGGCAGCGACGTCAATTCATCCTCGTCCTGCTCGATGTCGATGTTCCAATCCGTCTCATACTCGATAACGTGCGCCGACACGCGCGCAATGTGGTCGAGTCCCCATGTTTCAAGGCGGTCGGCCTCGATATGGTAGATTGACCCGAGTGGGTTGAACGTCTTGGCGTTGGTCGTCACAAGTCGAAAGTCGGTCTGTGGGGCGATGAGCACGCGGTGAAATGAGAGGTAGACGGTCGGACTGCAAACGCACCGCGAACTCTTCGAGGGAACGGTATCGACCCTTTGCCACCTTGACCGACATCGTACCAAAATCCATTGGCTGCTTGATCACGTCCGCATAACCTGGCACCTTTGCGGGGTCGACGGGGTGTATGAAGAACGCATAGTCGTCCTTTCTTT